>JBBBDQ010002273.1:1037500-1077500 GCA_037127315.1 Ascarosepion bandense | reverse complement strand
TTCACCCCAAGCAAGGCGGTACCGCCACTAATGTGCAGGGGGCTACATAGGAGAGTTAAAGTTTTAAGCAGGAGGAGAGTGAAGACAAAGACGAACCAGCATCAGGGAGGGAAATAGAAAGGGCAAGAGAAAGATGGGAACACAGGAGCGAAAACAGTTGCGAATGTAGAGAGAAAGGAAAAGAACAAGATTCACGGGGTGATGTAGAAAGGGCTGGAGTTAAGTGAATAAGGGATGGGAATTGACATTGCATTTAAATTCCTGGCGGTTGTAGCCGTCAGGAAAGCAAGTCTATGGAAGGGACTTCCATAGGCGGGAAGCGCGAGAAAAGAAGCTGATGGAATAGAATTGTCGCCTGGTTTTGGTTGATCTAATTGTAAAAGGGTAGGACCTTGTTGCCAGTCTAGTTTCCCGAGTAAATTTTTATGAAGGGGGACCAGTGACCTAAGTTTGTCAGAGCAGAAGCCATGAAAATATTTAGAGAAGAGACAGAGGGAAGCCACATCCCGCCGATGAGAAAGTGGTTGGAGTCGTGCTGACAGGTCGGGACCAGTCATATTACAGATTCTCCTTTGGAGCCTGTCGAGAACACTGAGACGAACAGCAGGGGCGCCTGACCAGATATGACGACAGTATTCCATGCACGGTCCGATGGTTGATTTGTATTTGTGCAAAATGGATTCAAGCGGAAAAATGTATTTTCAGGCGAAAAAAAATGTATTTTCCAGGCGCTTAAACATTGCACAATCCGCGCACCACATAATATTTATTGCGAAAATTGTCGATTCTTTGAAGTCGTTATGATGCCAAGAAGAGCTAATACCAAGTCAGTAAAAGAGCAAAGTAAAACAGTGATAATCGGTCAAATATATCGAATGTCTCGCATGTGGAAATCTTCTAAAAAGGGTAAAATATTTCAGCAATAAGTAAAATATATTGTCGTTATAATACCAATGTCTTCTTTATGAATCGTGTCCCTCGTAGGCAATCATGAACTTCCACTTGCCTCTGTATCTTGTCGTTCTCAAAATTCTGCCTCTTAGTCAGTTAGTTAAGTGCCATACGTGAAACACATTTGGACGATCATGTCTCGAAAGAGACATGACTGACTGGGCAAAAGATTATCCCGGAGTAGTTTGCCATTGCTTTCTGTGGTAGACTGGTTGCCAGCCAAGGCTATAGAACCCAATCTGTCCTGTTATTTAACCCATAACTGGAAGGAAGAGACGGATTAATACCTTCCGTAAGTGAATGCGATGAATTCAACTGGAATTCGAACTCGGCTCCCCGATTTCTCGTTCCTAGCCGATATCCAATCTCTCCCAAACCCGGCTCTGCCATCGATTTCCTCGAGCCTATCAGGTATGTCTCACACTTCTTTCTTCTATCTCTTTCCTTCTATCTGTCCTGTGAGTATTAAATTCTCCAGGCCCTCATTTCTCATGACGTATTACAAGAACCTTCTCTATCTCTTTTTAATGTTAATTAAGAGTTTTCTTCTCGTTTTCATCCATTCCAACACCTCATCGTTGCTCAATTCTTGGCAACAATGGTGTATCATTCAACCGGAATAACCCATTGTTGTTAGGAAAACTGGAGTCGACGAATAGATGCACAATTGCGGCAATGGCGTGTTTAAAAAGACCAGTGGAAACATAATCTTCTTCCTCTTCATGTGACGTATCTTTTCAGGTCGTAGTCGATGGTGGATTTTCACTTGACTCTGTCTCTTTTCGCTCTCAAAATTCTTTCTCTTGGTATCTCTCCCAAACCCCGCTCTGTCATCGATTTGCTCAGGCCTATCAAGTATGTGTCATGCTGCGTTCTCCTATCTCTTTTTCTTTCTGTCCGTCCTGTGAGTATTAAATTCTCTAGGCCCTCGTTCTTCATGACGTATTACAAGGAACCTCATCTTTCTCTTACTGATGTTAAGTATGAGTTTTCTTCTAGTTTGCATCCTCTCCATCACCTCATCGATACTCCCATGCTCAGTACATGGTATCCTCAGCATCTTTCTGTAAAACAATATTTATCCTGCCTCAAGCCTCGCCTTCATCCTTAATGAGATCATCCAACATTCACTTTCATACAGAAGGACAAATATCACGTAGCAGTCTAGCACTCTTTTCTTTGTTTGCAATGAGATTTTCCTGTGTCTCGGTACTCTGCTTAGCTTCTGAAATGCGTCTTTGGCCATGCCAATGCGTTTTCGATCTTTATATCACACTTTCCATCCTCTGTCAGAACACTTCCCAAGTACTTAAATTACTTTTTATATTTTAGTTTCTCCAATCTGTATTTGGCATTTTGGTTTCTTCTTTTTGCTGATGACCATACAGTCAGTTTTCTTGAAGTTTATGCTCAGTCCTTTCTTCTCACTTTCTTTTACTACCTTTTGTAGAAGGTTCTGCATTTTTTTCGGTGTCTGCTATCAGCACCGTATCATCAGCGTATCTTGTATTGTTGATATTGTGGCCTCCAATGACGAATCTCGGCAAGGCTTTTATTTCTCTCTGTTGTGGAGTTATTTTCGCACTGGAGACTGGTATTGGTGCTAAAATCGTCCTAATAGGTTCGACGTACAAAACGTTAGGAACTTGATATAATATGTATTACGCAGTGTGATCTTGCCAGGTCGCTGACTACCTTCGTATTTGACTTACTGTCGACTATCGTCCAAAATCGACCGACCTTCGTTCCTCTTACAACTCCTACTTAAATTGTATGGGAGAGCCTATTCACTATAGAATAGGTGTGTTTCACCATTGTTTCGCTGTACAGGTTGAATAGATCCGGAGAGAAAGCGCATCCTTGTCTTAGTCCCCTTCTATGTTTGTATACCTGCTGAATTCACTTTTTATCCGTACGCAAGCGGGTTGTTGCCAAAATAGATTCATGATTATTTTCACGCCTTTACTAAATATGTCAAGGTTGTTGAGCATCTCTGTCAAGTATAAGAAAATCCTATAAATCTTTCTCTTAGATGGAAACAGTTGGATCAATTTTCTGTTTTTATTGGCTAGTAAGGAAATTTACCCTGCATTGATATATATTGATACAATAACAAGAATATTTAAAAGTAATTTTTTGTTGACGTTTTGCTTTCGCCGAGTATCATCAAAAACAGGAATGAAAAACGCATTGCTACTTAAAAGTACTGTGTCAATTCTAAATTTGATACAGAGCAAAATATGTCAAAATATAATTATGTAATATAAGAAAAGAAAATAAGGTCATGACGAGAAAAATAAATCGTGTATTATTCGACGGAAATAATTGCTATTTATAATCAAAAATATAATTTATGTTCATATACGAGTGTCATTCAATAAATAAGGTGAATTTTTCGGTATTATGACTTCTACGAGTGTCATTCAATAAATAAGGTGAATTTTTCGGTATAAGAACTTCTACGAGGGTCACTCAATAAATAAGGTGAATTTTTCGGTATAAGAACTTCTACGATGGTCATTCAATAAATAAGGTGAATTTTTCGGTATAAGGACTTCTACGAGTGTCATTCAATAAATAAGGTGAATTTTTCGGTATAAGGATTTCTACGATGGTCATTCAATAAATAAGGTGAATTTTTCGGTATAAGGACTTCTACGATGGTCATTCAATAAATAAGGTGAATTTTTCGGTATAAGGACTTCTACGAGGGTCACTCAATAAATAAAGTGAATTTTTCGGTATAAGGACTTCTACGAGGGTCATTCAATAAATAAGGTGAATTTTTCGGTATTATGACATCTACGAGGGTCATTCAATAAATAAGGTGAATTTTTCGGTATAAGGACTTCTACGAGGGTCACTCAATAAATAAAGTGAATTTTTCGGTATTAGGACTTCTACGAGTGTCATTCAATAAATAAGGTGAATTTTTCGGTATGAGGACTTCTACGAGTGTCATTCAATAAATAAGGTGAATTTTTCGATATAAGGACTTCTACAAGGGTCACTCATTAAATAAGGTGAATTTTTCGGTATAAGAACTTCTACGATGGTCATTCAATAAATAAGGTGAATTTTTCGGTATTAGGACTTCTACGAGGGACATTCAATAAATAAGGTGAATTTTTCGGTATAAGGACTTCTACGAGTGTCATTCAATAAATAAAGTGAATTTTTCGGTATTAGGACTTCTACGAGTGTCATTCAATAAATAAGGTGAATTTTTCGGTATTATGACTTCTACGAGTGTCATTCAATAAATAAGGTGAATTTTTCGGTATAAGGACTTCTACGAGGGTCACTCAATAAATAAGGTGAATTTTTCGGTATAAGAACTTCTACGATGGTCATTCAATAAATAAGGTGAATTTTTCGGTATAAAGACATCTACGAGGGTCATTCAATAAATAAGGTGAATTTTTCGGTATTATGACATCTACGAGTGTCATTCAATAAATAAGGTGAATTTTTCGGTATAAGGACTTCTACGATGGTCATTCAATAAATAAGGTGAATTTTTCGGTATAAGGACTTCTACGAGGGTCATTCAATAAATAAGGTGAATTTTTCGGTATAAGGACTTCTACGAGGGTCATTCAATAAATAAGGTGAATTTTTCGGTATAAGGACTTCTACGAGGGTCATTCAATAAATAAGGTGAATTTTTCGGTATAAGGACTTCTACGAGGGTCATTCAATAAATAAGGTGAATTTTTCGGTATAAGGACTTCTACGAGGGTCATTCAATAAATAAGGTGAATTTTTCGGTATAAGGACTTCTACGAGGGTCATTCAATAAATAAGGTGAATTTTTCGGTATAAGGACTTCTACGAGGGTCATTCAATAAATAAGGTGAATTTTTCGGTATAAGGACTTCTACGAGGGTCATTCAATAAATAAGGTGAATTTTTCGGTATAAGGACTTCTACGAGGGTCATTCAATAAATAAGGTGAATTTTTCGGTATAAGGACTTCTACGAGGGTCATTCAATAAATAAGGTGAATTTTTCGGTATAAGGACTTCTAATACAGACAGCTTTTTTTTTTCAACGTAGTCTCCCAGCAGTGTCACACACTTTTCCCATCTGTGCACAAGCTTCTGTATTCCCTCAGCATAAAAAACTTTGGACAGATGTCTCAGCCAATCGCTCACAGCACTTTTGACTTCCTTGTCACTTTCAAACTTTGTACCTCTTGTGAACGCTTTCAAGGGACCAAACAGGTGAAAGTCTGAAGGGGCAAGGTCTGGGCTGTAAGGGGGATGAGGGCGCAGTTCCCAGCCCAGATTGTTGATCGTCTGCACCGTTTGTGCTACTGTGTGAGGCCTTGCGTTGTCTTGATGCAAAACGACTCCATATAACTGATGCCCCCTGCGTTTGTTCAACAGATAGGCTCAAAGTCCTTGCAATGTCATCCTCTGTCACCATTCTATCAGACTGAATGAGGTCATTGACTGATTTGATCACCTCAGGAGACTTCACTTCTGTAGGCCTCCCAGGCCCGTCTTCATCCTCAACACTGCTCCGTTCTTCTTTGAACAAGATGTAGACATTTTTTGGCTAAAACATGTGGCACCATACACAGTTGACATTCTCCTATGAATTTCAACTGATTTGCACCCTTCAGCAACCAAAACTTCATAACTGATCTCTGTTCAATCCTGGAGCATGCTTCTTGGTCGGCCATCTTTGTTAATCTCTAAAACTCTTAAAAATTATTTTCAATCTACAAAAAAAAATTAAATCCTTTTGAAAAAGAAGTAAATGAAATGAATTAAAAAAGTAAGCTTCTATCTGTATTAGAAGTTCTTATTCTGAAAAATTCACCTTATTTATTGAATGACCCTCATGGAAGTCCTTATACCGAAAAATTCACCTTATTTATTGAATGACTCTCATAGAAGTCCCTATATCGAAAGATTCACCTTATTTATTGAAAGACTCTTGTAGAGATTCTTATACCGAAAAATTCACTTTATTTATTGAATGACCCTCGTAGAAGTCCTAATACCGAAAAATGCACCTTATTTATTGAATGACCCTCGTAGACGTCCTTATACCGAAAAATTCACTTTATTTATTGAATGACCTTCGTAGAAGTCCTAATACCAAAAAAATTCACTTTATTTATTGAATGTCTCTCGTAGAAATTCTTGAACTGAAATATTCATATTATTTATTGAATGACCCTCTTATTATTTAGGTGTAAAAGAATGTATATAATTTATTTGAAATTATATTAAGATGTTTTGCAAATCTGAGAAGATGGAATATTAGAAGATATTTTAAACACTTGTTCGCAGAGTTTAGAGTTTGTGATTGTAGCCTAATTAATATAGAACGCCGTGGAAGACCACTCACTACAGATGCTGACAAAATTAAGGCATTGATCGAGAATAATCCACACTAAACAACGTGGGAATTGGTAAAACACTATTCATCAAAATCTTCCATTTATAAGTATCTAGTGAAATTTGGTGAGACAAATCGCCACGATGTTTGGCTACCGCATGATTTGTGTGAAAAGAATATTTCGAATCGCATTTCTATCTGTGATTTACTATATAATCGCAATGAAAATGAACCACTTTTTAAGCAAATTCTGACGAATGATGAGAAGTGGGTCATTTACCACAATGTTCTGCGACAAAGATCCTGGGATGAGCAACATGAGCCAATTTTAGCCACCCTTAAAAACAGGTCTTTATCCTAAGAAAGTCATGCTGTGTATCTGATTGGATTAAAAAGGAATACTGTACTATAAGCTCCTGATTATCGTCAATTGATTCTGAAAAGTACTGCTCGCAATTGGGCAAATTGAAGGTAGCAATTCAAGAAAAAGTAACGCGCAGAAAATATTTCAAATAATAAATAATGAATAAAAAATCTCAGCGAGAAAATTGCATTCGAATCCACAATTGCTTCTTTTCAATTGCCACTAGAATAATTAGAAATATAACACTTACCGTCCATCTAATAAACAATAGCCTTACCCATAATGCACTACTAACCAGAATAGTCAGGCCAAAGCACAAGACACATTTTCTGAAGACTGCATTTCAGCATGAAACAGACTTCAACGCTGAGTTTTGACTTCATTGTACATTTTAATATTTACATACACTCTATCCCTTATATTGAATACTTTAGTCCATAAATATAGCATCTTAAAACTGTATTTCATCATCATATATATATATATATATATATATATATGAATGTATGTGTGGTGTTAAGATTTTGTTTAGTATGAAAGAGACTGTCGGTTGTGGGAGTTAAATTCAATTTTTATATTTGCATATGCTCTATCTCTTATATTTATCACTTTAGATCATAAATATAGCATACCTTAAGACTATGTTTTATCATATATATATATATATATATATATATATATATATATATATATATATATAAGTAAAGGCTTGTGTAGCCCCATACACACTTTTTGGAACTGCTAATAACAAACAATCGATGCAGAAGTTCGCCACAGATCACATGAACAGCAGACCTCAGCTATTTAACCCATAACTGGAGGGAAGGGACGGATTAATACCTTCCGTAGAAGTTACCAGTGGGCAAAGTGAATGCAAAGCGTTCGACTGGAATTGGAACATAGACTCACCAATTTCCCTTTCCAAGCCGACATCCACCGCACCACAACGCACATCCATCCATAAACGCTTACAGCACCTGGTATTCCCAAGCGGTCATCCATCTAAATACTGACCAGGCTCAACGTTGCTTAACTTCGGTGATCGAACGAGAACCGGTGTATTCAACATGATATGACCGTAAGCACGCACATCCGTCACTAAACGCTTACAGCACCTGGTATTCCCATGCGGCCACATATCTAAGTACTGACCAGGTTCAATGTTGTTTAGTGTGTGTGTGTGTGTGTGTGTGTGTGTGTGTGTGTGTGTGTGTGTGTGTGTGTGTGGTTTGACGATTTCGTTTAGTTATGAAAGAGGCTTTCGATTGGTGGTGTTAACTTCAATGTCAATTTTTATATTTACATAAGCTCTATCCCTTATATTTATCACTTTAGATCAAAAATATACCATGCATTAAAACTATATTTTCATCATATATATATATATATATATATATATATATATATATAGCTAAAATTAGGGGACAGCCTCAGGATTTAAGAATCAGTAGATTTCATACGTTCTCTAGTTTGATTACCTCATATTAAGCTGGAATGCTAAAATTAAACTGCTACTGTATAGCGTCCAATTTGTTAGTGAAAGGGTTACTTGAAATTTAAAATCCGTCAACCCTAAAATTACCATTAGCCAGCATGGCAGATTGGGTAAAAGAGCTAATATGTTAAAGAAACATTATTCAGTAATCGTTATTGTAATTATTACTATTGAATATCTGATAAGCGCTTCATGAACAAAGCGAGCTTGTAAATTAGCTTTGAGAAAGGCCTGAAACATTTACTTTGTAGGCGAGTCTACGAAACCCTGGACTCCCATTATTCAATCTAGGTTTCCTTCCCAACCAACCAACCAACCAACCAACCAACCAACCAAAAATCTTCCCAGAATATCTCACCCTTATGAACAGAACTTAAGGTCAACAAGTGCCTGCTCTCTGACCGAACACATCTTGCAAATGAGCTATCGATTTTGACAAGGTGTCAAAATCGGAAGAATTATTGCTGGATGTTAAAATTTTCCCTCTTATGAAAATGAGGGGCTAAGTATTGAACAAAAGCGGAACAATATTAACACGATGATACGACGCTTAGTTATAAGTACCTACATCATAAAGTTAGAATCCAAAATGTTATGGTAATTTGTAAGATTTATCAAAAATGTTATTGTCAATAAGTTATCTATTGAACAGGTGTAGAGGCTCATCCCTTGTTTCCTGTTCAGGATGTGGTTTCCGGCTTTCTCGTTTCCAATCTTTTCACTCTTTTCTTTTTCTTTTTTTTTTTTTCAATTGGAGTAGATAGACTAAACTATCGCCCGGTTTACGCTCCACCCACGTCTACTGAACAGGTGAAGAGGCTCATCCCTTGTTTCCTGTTTAGGATGCGGTTTCCGTCTTTCTCGTTTCCAATCTTTTCACTCTTTTCTTTTTTTTCTCAATTGGAGTAGATAGACTAAACTATCGCCCGTTTTACGTACCACCCATGTCTGTTGAACAGGTGAAGAGGCTCATCCCTTGTTTCCTGTTTAGGATGTGGTTTCCGTCTTTCTCGTTTCCAATCTTTTCACTCTTTTCTTTTTTTCTCAATTGGAGTAGATAGACTAAACTATCGCCCGTTTTACGTACCACCCATGTCTGTTGAACAGGTGAAGAGGCTCATCCCTTGTTTCCTGTTTAGGATGTGGTTTCCGGCTTTCTCTTTTCCAATCTTTTCACTCTTACGTAGCCCCCTGCACATCAGTGGCGTTACCGCCTTGCTCGGGGTGATATGATTTAAAAAAAATGTTTTAAAAGGTTTATGATACGTAAAGTAGTACTTCTTTGTGTCTTGACTCAACCAATTCATTGTTATCTAAATTTACCAATCACATTATAAACTATCATAGGTGCCCTGCTACGAGGAATGGACATTTCCTTTTGTTATAAGTAATTACCTGCGTGACTTCTAAAGTGATTTTCTAAGCAAAGCTTAGATGTAGCACAAGGCTAAAGGTACGGGACACGCAGAGATGATCAAACTCACTACTCAATTGCGATGGTTTTAGCGCCACAAGCTTGCTAACCATTCGTCGTCGTCCTGCGGCCTTGGGATGATTTGCCTCCACTTTACTCCTGTTATTTAATCCATAACTGGAGTAAAGTGACGGATTAATACTTTTTCCAAGGGTACCAGTGCTTAAGTGAATGCAGGGTACTCAACTGGAATGCGAACTCGGCTCACCGATTTCTCTTTCCAAGCCGACATCCACTGCACCACAATGCGCATCCGTCACTGAAGGCTTACAGCACCTGGTATTCCCAAGCGGTCACCCATCTAAATACTGACTAGGCTCAACGTTGCTTAACTTCGGTGATCGAGCGAGAACCGGTGTATTCAACGTGATATGGCCGAAAGTCTATAAAGAAGTGATGCTAGAGCTGTAAAATATTGCATGCGTCCATTTTCACGTTTCTTATTAATAACTGCCATATCTAATTCCAAGAAAACATCTCATTGTTTAACGATTGTTCATCCTGTTGATAAAAAGAAAGTAATCAAAAGCACAGGTAGAGGATGTCAGGGTTATCAGTGTGCTGCCTTTTTGTCCCCATTATCCTAACGGGTTTTTATTCATCCCAAACAACCTATCTTTTCTCAGTGTCTCTTTTCGACCAACCTAAACGTGATTTTCCAACCTCAGCTTTTATTCCTAGGCAACAAACTTATTTATTAATCGTCTATCTTGAATGGCTCTTGGGCCTTGAATTAGGGGAATAATAGTAAAAAATAAATCAAATTATTTTATCTTGCTTCTGCAACCGTTCATTTAAATTCAATTTGCCATCATTTTTGCTTGTTGAAAAATGTTAATTCTTTTTTTGGATAAAATATTTAATCGTAAAATTTCAGCTATAAAATGATAGAGCCTAGCCGTCAATTTAGTACTGTGCTCAAATTCCTAAAGACGAGATATCAAATAGAAATTTTCATGCGAACAGTTACCATGAAAATAATTATAGAAGCTAGGTTAGAGGTGTGAGAAGATAACAAAAGTCATGATACTAGGTGAGGACAATTTTGCAAATTTCTCCTTGTATTTTATCAATACCTAGCAGTAAATCCCGACATTGCTCGGATGTAATGAAAGCTTTAAAACTAATCCATGGTCCTGGAGCTCAGACTCAGCCTAAAGAATATTTGTGTGAAGTTTGGTGAGAATCGGATAAAAATTGTGGATTTGTTTATAGGACACACAGACAGATAAACAGACACACACACACAAAACACACACACAAACATCTTGCTTTATATATATATATATTATCGATTTTCTGAACTATTGTAAGAACTGCAACCTTGAAACTTATGAATATCGTTTCTTATGTCTTTGTCTTTGAGTGTATCAAATTTGATTAAAATCGGACCACACCTTCTATAACCCGATTTTTTTTTATTATCGATTTTCGATATTTATCTGGGGTACCTCGACACAAAACCTAACTAAGAACACTCGCAGACGCTTATAGTACAACTGTGTAAATTTTCAAGAAAATCGGTTCAGCCGTTTCGGAGTCTAGAGGTAACGGACACACACACATACACATACACACACACAGACACGCGCACACACACAGACACGCACACGCACGCACACACAGACACGCACACACACAAAGTTTCATTTATAAATAAGTTTAGATAGATTAGATGTGTGTGTGTGTGTGTGTGTCCATAAAGTTCGTATGCACTTTAAAAACATTATAACTTTATTTATATTTGCGATAGAAATAATTTGTAAAAAGGATTGGAAATATGTAAACATATTTTTTAAGTTTTTATTGAACTTTTATTTACGATTTCACGTCCTCCATCATTAGCAACACAAAGGGTAATACGATTTTGCAATTCAAGGATGCCAAGTAATGGCTGCAATCACGTTAGTTATTTTAGCTTTCAAATCTTCCAATGAACTCGGTGTGGTTGCATACACAATTGTTTTCACATGTTCCCATTAAAAAATTTAATGAAATCATATCTGGCAAACAGGGAGGCCAATAAAATCCGATACATCTGTTAGAAAATTCCTGATTTAGAAACTATTTAACACGCAGAGCCAAGTGACAAGGAGCTCCATCTTGTTGAAACACTGTATTATCTTTCAATTTTAATTGTTCAAGCTGTGGAATAAAGTAGTTCTTTTTGAAGTGCACACGAACTTTATGGGCACACACACACTATATATATATATATATTGTTTTTCTTTAATCCGAAGTGGAAGAGTAGGAAGGTAAATTCCAAGAACCTGATCCTAATCAATATTAAAAAATTTTAACATTAAAAAGTGATGCAGGCAGAGAGCTTATGAAAATCTTATATTGAAACCCATTCCTTCTCGCCTAAATACAACTCTTCAAACAGCCAAAAATCTTAACTTTAAAAAGTAATTTAACTCATTTAGTTGTCTATCTTTATAAAATATGAACTCCTATTCCTCCCCTTCCTAAATATACCATTTCAACACCCTGTAACCCCGCGATTACCAGCTCTGTCCTTTTCCACTTTGTGACCGTTGTTAACCAAAAACCCCTCCACACTCTAACTCAGGGCCTTCGCCATTTGGAAAAACAATGTCGCTGACGTGACGTAGAGTCTCTATTAGAGATCCTATGTCGAAATGTACATCCGACACCTTTGAATTTTGAAAATTTCCTCTAATATATATATATATATGTGTGTGTGTGTGTGTGTGTGTGTGTGTGTGTGTGTGTGTGTGTGTGTGTGTGTGCGTGCGTGTGTGTGTGCGTGCGTGTGTGTGCGCGCGTGCGCGTGTTGGGAAACAAATTTTCGTCAAATCAGATGAATAAGGATAGTAACAAACAAGTTCAAGGCCACAATCACGCACAGTAGCATTGAAACCAAGAACTGTTATGCTGGAGTATAGGCGCCCCCGCTGTTCATCTCAGTGTTCTTGACAGGCTCCAAAGGAGAATCAGTAATGTGATAAGTACCAACTTGGCGACTCGACTCCAGCCACTTTCTGGCCAACGGGATTTCCCTCTGTCTGTTCTATAAATATTTTCATGGCTTCTGCTCCGACGAACTTAAGTCACTGGTGCCCCTGCCATATGAGATTACTCGTGCAACCAGACTGGGAACTGGGTCCCATCTACTCACAGTTATATCAAATGCAGCCGACAATTCTACTTCTTCCGCTTCTTTTCTCGCACTTCCCGCCTGTGGAATTCTCTTCCATATTCTTGCTTTCCTGACTGCTACCAGCTCCAGGAATTTAAATGCAATGTCAATACCCATCCCTTATCCACTTGACTCCAGTTATTTCTAAATCACCCTGTATATCTTTTCCTTTCTCTTTAACTTCGCAACTATCTTCACACTTGTGTTCCCATCTTTTCCTTGGCCTTTCTCTAACACCCCTCTGACTGGTTCGTCTTTCTCTTTACTCTCCTCCTATCTAATCTTTTATTCTTATGTAGCTCCCTGCGCATCAGTGGTGGTACCACCTTGTTTGGGGTGAAACTATAAAAAACAGGATGTCACACTGGTACGTTATGTAAAATGTCGTTGAAGTTTTTGTAAACGATTATAAATACAGGTAAGTATTTACTGAACTAACTGTTGCTGTTTTTTTCTACTGGAAATAGAAACAAAATAAAATGAGTTAAATAAGTCTTACCTCCGAATAATTTACCCATGTTACTCTTTTGTTTTCTTCACTCATTTCAAGCAGAATTTTGTCTCTGTTTTGTAACAGATCCTCCTTCATCAGTAAGACGTCCTATTCGCTTTCTCACCGACGGGATGTGGCTTCCCTCTGCCTATTCTATCGATATTTTCATGGCTTCTGCTCCGACGAACTTAATTCACTAGTGCCCCTACTACAGGAGTTTACCTTCCCTGCAAATGAAACCACCTCGGCCTTTTTTGGAACAGGTGAGGAGGGGTTTTTCCACTGCAAAGATTGTCCCTTTTCTTTGGCTCAAAATCATGAACCAAACGCTCATCTTGGGTTAAGTAACGTTCAAGGAAGTCTGCTGGATCTACCTCAGACAATGTCAGATTTTCCCGATACTTTTCATTAAGTGTCAAAAGACGTGGAACCCACCGAGCAGAAACCTCCGTCATCTCAAGTTCATTGTGCAAATTATTATCAACCCTCTCTGGAGATATGTTAATAGCATTGGCTATTTGTCATTCATGTGCTGAATGTTTTCTACGGTGACGTCAGTCGCAGGACGTCCAGACCTTTGATTATCTTCGAGACTCTCCCTTCACTTTTTAAATTCAGATGCCCACCTTTGTATTCTGAATAAAGCTAAAGAGTCATTTCCTAATGTCTCAAGCATATCAGCATGAATGTGATTGGGAATAAAGACTTTTTTGCAGGTAATTAACAACACCACAGTGCCAATTTTTCAAGAGAAGTCGCCACTAATTCTCTTTGAAATCGACTTTGAATAGTCAGCTGTCAGTTTACCATCGGCCCGTGTATTGAATACTGCTGCCACATCTGGTCGGATGCCCCTGCTATTCTCCTCGGGGTTCTTGACAAAATACAACGGAGAGTTTGTAATGTGATCGATACCGACTTGGGAAACCGCCTGCAGCCACTCTCTCGCCGGCGCGACGTGGCTTCCCTGTGCCTCTTCTATAAATACTTTCACGGCTTCTGCTCCGATGAACATAGATCACTGGTGCCCCCTAGGTACGAATTTGCACGAGATACTAGATCAGCAACTAGGTCCCACCCTTTTACAGTGAAACCAATAAAATATAACCACAATTTCTACTCCAGTAGCTTCTTTTCTCGCACTTCTTGCCTGTGGAATTCCCTTCCACATGCTTGCTTCCCCGACAGCTACAATCTCCAGGAGTTTCAATGTAAGGTCAATAGACACTTTCTAACACACTAACTCGCATCCATTCTCTCAAGCGCTCTTCCCATCTACCCAACCCTCATCCTCGGTATCCTCATCCGTCTATCACCTTCCTTCTGACATTTCCTATATCTAACCACTCTTTCTCATCACTTTCCCCATGTAACTCCCTAACCACTCTTTCTCATCACTTTCCCCATGTAACCCCCTAACCACTCTTTCTCATCACTTTCCCCCATGTAACCCCCTGACCACTCTTTTTCATCACTTTCCCCATGTAACCCTCTAACCACTCTTTCTCATCACTTTTCCCTATGTAACCCCCTAACCACTCTTTCTCATCACTTTCCCCAATGTAACCCCCTAACCACGCTTTCTCATCACCTTCCCCAATGTAACCCCCTGCGCAATAGTGGCAGTGGAATGCCTTGCTTGGGGTGAAATGATTAAAAAAAAGAGATGTTATAAATGAATACAAGATTTCATAGCTCTGGTATTGCTCTTTCATAGTCAGCCTATCAACTTTTCAAGAATATTTTTTAAGTTTACGGATGGGCGTTGTGATGCAGTGAATATCGGCTCAGAACGAGAAATCGGAGAGCCGAGTTCGAATTCCAGCCGAATTCATTGCCTTCAATTACGCGCAAATACCCTTGGGAAAGGTATTAATCAGTCTATTCCATCCAGTTATGGGTTAAATAACAGGACAGATTGGGTTCTATAGCCTTGGTCGGCAACCAGTCTACCGCAGAAAGCAATGGCAACCTACTGCGGGATAATCTTCTGCCCAGTTAGTCATGTCTCTTTCGAGACATGATCGCCCAAGCGTGTATCACCTATGGCACTTAGCTGACTGACTGAATATAATAGTTGGAAACATGATTAAGGTTTCTACTGGTCATAAAGTGGGGGATCGGTTTTCTATTGATATTAAGTAATAAACAGATCCCCCACTAATTACTAATTAGTAATATAATCTATCTATTTCCTCGCTAGCTATGAGACAAATAACAGGACAGATTAGGGTCTATAGCCTTGCTCGGCAACCAGTCTACCGCAGAAAGCAATGGCAACCTACTGCGGGATAATCTTATGCCCAGTCAGTCATGTCTCTTTCGAGACATGATCGCCCAAGCGTGTTTCACGTATGGCACTTAACTGACTGATTAGATTTCCATAATTCTTACGTAGCAAGACAATTTTTGCAAGTGGTTCTTGCAAGCACCGACAGGATATAACTATGCCGTTATAGGCTTGTCATAGCGAAACATTCCTGCCTATCATTAGAATGGATGACGCTCGTCTCCTAGAGAGCAACGCATTGCGCCTCTTTAGACTCACTCTCTCAAATGGCCTCAAATGGAATGACCACATTGAATCCATAGCTGCATCTATTGCTAGGAAGGTTGGTTCACTGTGTTGGGCCAGAAAGTTTTTTCTCGTCAGAATCCATCTTGAACATTTATAAATCTACCATTCATCCGTTCTTTGAATACTGTTGCTTTACCTGGACGATTGTTCTTCTATTCATCGCGAGGTACACGGCAAAATTCAAAGACAGAACTGCAATGTAATCGATCTTCACCTGGCATCTCGACCAGTCACTTTCTCAACGACGTGATGTGGCCTCTCATTGTCTTTTCTATAAATATTTTCATGGAAACTGTTATGACGAGTTTTTTTTCCCCCTGGTGTCCCACATGAGTTTAAGCGTATTACTAGTTTGACATTTAGGTTCGAACTTTTTACCGTTAAATGTAACCGCCACTTTTACTCTAACAATTTTTCTGGGGCTTCTAGCATGTGGAACTCCTTGCTAGGAAGGTTGGTTCACTCTGTAAGGACAAGAAGTTTTTTTCATCAGAATCCCTGGTAATGTTTTTCCTAGGAACCGCAACCACGTATCAGTCTACGATAGAAAGTAATAGCAACCTTATGCGGGAAAATCTTTTACCTAGTCAGTGATAGATCAAAAGAAACATGATCGCCTAATAAAGATCTGTGATGATAAAATGAACCACCCACAATAGATTTTCGACGCCTGGGAGTGTTTTTGAAACCCGAAGAGCGCTAAAAAAAAATTGTGAGTATCTTGGAAGGCAATCCAAAACTAACTGCCAGGAAAATGACGAATGAATATACTCTTGAAAAGCTGCTCTCCTTTAACCGCCGTAGAGAATCATTCCTGCCTGACATTAGAATGGATGATGCTCGTCTCCTAGAGAGAAAAGCCCTGCACCTCTTTAAACTCACTCTCTGAAATGACCTCAAATGGAATGACTGCATTACATCCATAGCTGCATCAACTGCTAGGAAGGTTGGGTCACTGTATCGAGCCAAGAAGTTTTTTTTCTCGTCAGAATCCATCTTGAACATTTATTGAAGAGAAAATGTAAATTTTAATGCGTCCAAAACAAAGTTGCTCTCCTTTAACCACCGTAGAGAATCATTCCTGCCTGATATTAGAATGGGTGACGCTCGTCTCCTCGCGAAAAACGTCCTGCACCTCTTTAGACTCACTCTCTGAAATGACCTCAAATGGAATGACTGCATTACACCCATAGCTGCATCAACTGCTAGGAAGGTTGGGTCACTGTATCGAGCCAAGAAGTTTTTTTTCTCGTCAGAATCCATCTTGAACATTTATTGAAGAGAAAATGTAAATTTTAATGCGTCCAAAACAAAGTTGCTCTCCTTTAACCGCCGTAGAGAATCATTCCTGCCTGACATTAGAATGGATGATGCTCGTCTCCTAGAGAGAAAAGCCCTGCACCTCTTTAAACTCACTCTCTGAAATGACCTCAAATGGAATGACTGCATTACATCCATAGCTGCATCAACTGCTAGAAAGGTTGGGTCACTGTATCGAGCCAAAGTTTTTTTCTCGTCAGAATCCATCTTGAACATTTATTGAAGAAAATGTAAATTTTTAAATGCGTCCAAAACAAAGTTGCTCTCCTTTAATACCGTAAGAAATTTCCTGCCTGATATTAGAATGGGTGACGCTCGTCACCTCATAACGTCCTGCACCTCTTTAGACTCACTCTCTGAAATGACCTCAAATGGAATGACTGCATTACATCCATAGCTGCATCAACTGCTGAGTTTGATTCACTGTATCGAGCCAAGAAGTTTTTTCTCGTCAGAATCCATCTTGAACATTTATTGAAGAGAAAATGTAAATTTTAATGCGTCCAAAACAAGTTGCTCTCCTTTAACCACCGTAGAGAATCATTCCTGCCTGATATTAGAATGGGTGACGCTCGTCACCTCGCGAAAAACGTCCTGCACCTCTTTGACTCCTCTCTGAAATGACCTCAAATGGAATGACTGCATTACATCCATAGCTGCATCAACTGCTAGAAAGGTTGGAATCTGTATCGAGCCAAGTTTTTTCTCGTCAGAATCCATCTTGAACATTTATTGAAGAAAATGTAAATTTTAATGCGTCCAAAACAAAGTTGCTCTCCTTTAACCACCGTAGAGAATCATTCCTGCCTGATATTAGAATGGGTGACGCTCGTCTCCTCGCGAAAAACGTCCTGCACCTCTTTAGACTCACTCTGAAATGACCTCAAATGGAATGACTGCATTACACCCATAGCTGCATCAACTGCTAGGAAGGTTGGGTCACTGTATCGAGCCAAAGTTTTTTCTCGTCAGAGTCTTTATCTTGAACATTTATTGAAGAGAAAATGTAAATTTTAATGCGTCCAAAACAAAGCTGTTCTCCTTTAAACACCGTAGAGAATCATTCCTGCCTGATATTAGAATGGGTGACGCTCGTCACCTCGCGAAGAACGTCCTGCACCTCTTTAGACTCACTCTCTGAAATGACCTCAAATGGAATGACTGCATTACACCCATAGCTGCATCCATAGCTGCATTACACCCATAGCTGCATCAACTGCTAGAAAGGTTGGGTCACTGTATCGAGCCAAAGTTTTTTTCTTGTCAGAATCCATCTTGAACATTTATTGAAGAGAAAATGTAAATTTTAATGCGTCAAAAACAAAGCTGTTCTCCTTTAACCACCGTAGAGAATCATTCCTGCCTGATATTAGAATGGGTGACGCTCGTCACCTCGCGAAAAACGTCCTGCACCTCTTTAGACTCACTCTCTGAAATGACCTCAAATGGAATGACTGCATTACACCCATAGCTGCATCAACTGCTAGGAAGGTTGGGTCACTGTATCGAGCCAAGAAGTTTTTTCTCGTCAGAATCCATCTTGAACATTTATTGAAGAGAAAATGTAAATTTTAATGCGTCAAAACAAAGCTGTTCTCCTTTAAACACGCAGAGAATCATTCCTGCCTGATATTAGAATGGGTGACGCTCGTCACCTCGCGAAAAACGTCCACCTCTTTAGACTCACTCTCTGAAATGACCTCAAATGGAATGACTGCATGACACCCATAGCTGCATCAACTGCTAGGAAGGTTGGGTCACTGTATCGAGCCAAGAAGTTTTTTTTCTCGTCAGAATCCATCTTGAACATTTATTGAAGAGAAAATGTAAATTTTAATGCGTCCAAAACAAAGTTGCTCTCCTTTAACCACCGTAGAGAATCATTCCTGCCTGATATTAGAATGGGTGACGCTCGTCTCCTCGCGAAAAACGTCCTGCACCTCTTTAAACTCACTCTCTGAAATGACCTCAAATGGAATGACTGCATTACACCCATAGCTGCATCAACTGCTAGAAAGGTTGGGTCACTGTATCGAGCCAAGAAGTTTTTTTTCTCGTCAGAATCCATCTTGAACATTTATTGAAGAGAAAATGTAAATTTTAATGCGTCCAAAACAAAGTTGCTCTCCTTTAACCACCGTAGAGAATCATTCCTGCCTGATATTAGAATGGGTGACGCTCGTCTCCTCGCGAAAAACGTCCTGCACCTCTTTAGACTCACTCTCTGAAATGACCTCAAATGGAATGACTGCATTACACCCATAGCTGCATCCATAGCTGCCTTACATCCATAGCTGCATCAACTGCTAGGAAGGTTGGGTCACTGTATCGAGCCAAGAAGTTTTTTTCTCGTCAGAATCCATCTTGAACATTTATTGAAGAGAAAATGTAAATTTTAATGCATCCAAAACAAAGTTGCTCTACTTTAACCACCGTAGAGAATCATTCCTGCCTGATATTAGAATGGGTGACGCTCGTCTCCTCGCGAAAAACGTCCTGCACCTCTTTAAACTCACTCTCTGAAATGACCTCAAATGGAATGACTGCATTACACCCATAGCTGCATCAACTGCTAGAAAGGTTGGGTCACTGTATCGAGCCAAGAAGTTTTTTTTTCTCGTCAGAATCCATCTTGAACATTTATTGAAGAGAAAATGTAAATTTTAATGCATCCAAAACAAAGTTGCTCTCCTTTAACCACCGTAGAGAATCATTCCTGCCTGATATTAGAATGGGTGACGCTCGTCTCCTCGCGAAAAACGTCCTGCACCTCTTTAGACTCACTCTCTGAAATGACCTCAAATGGAATGACTGCATTACACCCATAGCTGCATCAACTGCTAGGAAGGTTGGGTCACTGTATCGAGCCAAGAAGTTTTTTTTCTCGTCAGAATCCATCTTGAACATTTATTGAAGAGAAAATGTAAATTTTAATGCGTCCAAAACAAAGTTGCTCTCCTTTAACCGCCGTAGAGAATCATTCCTGCCTGACATTAGAATGGATGATGCTCGTCTCCTAGAAGAGAAAAGCCCTGCACCTCTTTAAACTCACTCTCTGAAATGACCTCAAATGGAATGACTGCATTACATCCACCGGCTGCATCAACTGCACCGAAGGTTTTAGGTCACTGTATCGAGCCAAGAGAAGTTTTTTCTCGTCAGAATCCATCTTGAACATTATTGAAGAAAATATGAAATTTTAATGCGTCCAAAACAAGTTGCTCTCCTTTAACCACCGTGAGAATCATTCCTGCCTGATATTAGAATGGGTGACGCTCGTCCCCCTCGCGAAAAACGTCTGCACCTCTTCAGACTCTCCTACCGAAATGACCTCAAATGGAATGACTGGCCCATCCCTTGGCCATCAACTGCTAGAAAAGTTGGTCCTCTGTATGTCGAACCAAAGTTTTTCTCGTCAGAATCCATCTTGAACATTTATTGGAAGAGAAAATGTAAATTTTAATGCGTCCAAAACAAAGTTGTCTCCTTTAACCACCGTAGAGAATCATTCCTGCCTGATATTAGAATGGGTGACGCTCTGTCACCTCGCGAAAAACGTCCTGCACCTCTTTAGACTCACTCTCTGAAATGACCTCAAATGGAATGACTGCATTACATCCCATGGCCATCAACTGCTAGAAAGGTTGGGTCACTGTCAGGCCAAGAAGTTTTTTCTCGTCAGAATCCATCTTGAACATTTTATTGAAAAATGTAAATTTTAATGCGTCCAAAACCATTGCTCTCCTTTAACCAGCGAAGATCATTCTGCCTGATATTAGAATGGGTGACGCTCGTCTCCTCGCAACGTCTGCACCTCTTTGAACTCACTCTCTGAAATGACCTCAAATGAATGACTGCGTACACCCTGCTTCATCAACTGCTAGGGAAGGTTGGGTCACTGTATCGAGCAAGTTTTTTTCTCGTCGCAGAATCCATCTTGAACATTTTATTGAAGAGAAAATGTAATTTTAGTAAATCAAAACAAAGCTGTTCTCCTTTAAACACCGTAGAGAATCATTCCTGCCTGATATTAGAATGGGTGACGCTCGTCACCTCGCGAAGAACGTCCTGCGCCTCTTTAGACTCACTCTCTGAAATGACCTCAAATGGAATGACTGCATTACCACCCATAGCTGCATCCATAGCTGCATTACACCCATAGCTGCATCAACTGCTAGAAAGGTTGGGTCACTGTATCGAGCCAAGAAGTTTTTTTCTTGTCAGAATCCATCTTGAACATTTATTGAAGAGAAAATGTAAATTTTAATGCGTCAAAACAAAGCTGTTCTCGGCTAGCCACCGTAGAAATCATTTCCTGCCTGATATTAGAATGGGTGACGCTCGTCACCTCGCGAAAAACGTCTGCACCTCTTTAGACTCACTCTCTGAAATGACCTCAAATGGAATGACTGCAATACACCCATAGCTGCATCAACTGCTAGGAAAGGTTGGGTCACTGTATCGAGCCAAGAAGTTTTTCTCAGTCAGAATCCATCCGTTTAATTTGTGGAAGAGAAAATGTAAGGTTTTAATGCGTCAAAACAAAGCTGTTCTCCTTTAAACCCCGCAGAGAATCATTCCTGCCTGATATTAGAATGGGTGACGCTCGTCACCTCGCGAAAAACGTCCTGCACCTCTTTAGACTCACTCTCTGAAATGACCTCAAATGGAATGACTGCATGACACCCATAGCTGCATCAACTGCTAGGAAGGTTGGGTCACTGTATCGAGCCAAGAAGTTTTTTTTTCTCGTCAGAATCCATCTTGAACATTTATTGAAGAGAAAATGTAAATTTTAATGCGTCCAAAACAAAGTTGCTCTCCTTTAACCACCGTAGAGAATCATTCCTGCCTGATATTAGAATGGGTGACGCTCGTCTCCTCGCGAAAAACGTCCTGCACCTCTTTAAACTCACTCTCTGAAATGACCTCAAATGGAATGACTGCATTACACCCATAGCTGCATCAACTGCTAGAAAGGTTGGGTCACTGTATCGAGCCAAGAAGTTTTTTTTTCTCGTCAGAATCCATCTTGAACATTTATTGAAGAGAAAATGTAAATTTTAATGCGTCCAAAACAAAGTTGCTCTCCTTTAACCACCGTAGAGAATCATTCCTGCCTGATATTAGAATGGGTGACGCTCGTCTCCTCGCGAAAAACGTCCTGCACCTCTTTAGACTCACTCTCTGAAATGACCTCAAATGGAATGACTGCATTACACCCATAGCTGCATCCATAGCTGCCTTACATCCATAGCTGCATCAACTGCTAGGAAGGTTGGGTCACTGTATCGAGCCAAGAAGTTTTTTTTCTCGTCAGAATCCATCTTGAACATTTATTGAAGAGAAAATGTAAATTTTAATGCATCCAAAACAAAGTTGCTCTACTTTAACCACCGTAGAGAATCATTCCTGCCTGATATTAGAATGGGTGACGCTCGTCTCCTCGCGAAAAACGTCCCTGCACCTCTTTTAAACTCTGGTTCTCTGAAATGACCTCAAATGGAATGACTGCATTACACCCATAGCTGCATCAACTGCTAGAAAGGTTGGGTCACTGTATCGAGCCAAGAAGTTTTTTTTTCTCGTCAGAATCCATCTTGAACATTTATTGAAGAGAAAATTTTAATGCATCCAAAACAAAGTTGCTCTCCTTTAACCACCGTAGAGAATCATTCCTGCCTGATATTAGAATGGGTGACGCCTGTCTCTCGCGAAAAAACGTCCTGCACCTCTTTTTACTCACTCTCTGAAATGACCTCAAAATGGAATGACTGCATTACACCCATAGCTGCATCAACTGCTAGAAAGGTTGGGTCACTGTATCGAGCCAAGCAGTTTTTTTTCCTTTTTTTTGTCAGAATCCATCTTGAACATTTATTGAAGAGAAAATGTAAATTTTAATGCGTCCAAAACAAAGTTGCTCTCCTTTAACTGCTGACCGTAGAGAATCATTCCTGCCTGATATTAGAATGGGGTGACGCCCAGTCTCCTCGCGAAAAAACGTCCTGCACCTCTTTAGACTCACTTCTGGAAATGACCTCAAATGGAATGACTGCATTACACCCATAGCTGCATCCATAGCTGCATTACATCCACAGCTGCATCAACTGCTAGGAAGGTTGGGTCACTGTATCGAGCCAAGAAGTTTTTTTTCTCGTCAGAATCCTTCTTGAAATATTTATTGAAGAGAAAAATGTAAATTTTAATGCGTCCAAAACAAAGCTGTTCTCCTTTAAACACCGTAGAGAATCATTCCTGCCTGATATTAGAATGGGTGAGTCGTCTCCTCGCGAAAAACGTCCTGCACCTCTTTAGACTCACTCTCTGAAATGACCTCAAATGGAATGACTGCATTACACCCATAGCTGCATCAACTGCTAGAAAGGTTGGGTCACTGTATCGAGCCAAGAAGTTTTTTTTTTCTCGTCAGAATCCATCTTGAACATTTATTGAAGAGAAAATGTAAATTTTAATGCGTCCAAAACAAAGCTGTTCTCCTTTAACACCGTAGAGAATCATTCCTGCCTGATATTAGTCGCGACGCTCGTCACCTCGCGAAAAACGTCCTGCACCTCTTTTAAACTCACTCTCTGAAATGACCTCAAATGGAATGACTGCATTACATCCATAGCTGCATCAACTGCTAGAAAGTTTGGGTCACTGTATCGAGACAAGAAGTTTTTTTCTTGTCAGAATCCATCTTGAACATTTATTGAAGAGAAAATGTAAATTTTAATGCGTCCAAAACAAAGCTGTTCTCCTTTAAACACCGTAGAGAATCATTCCTGCCTGATATTAGAATGGGTGACGGCTCGTCTCCTCGCGAAAACGTCCTGTACCTCTTTAGACTCACTCTCTGAAATGACCTCAAATGGAATGACCGTGCATTACACCCATAGCTGCATCAACTGCTAGAAAGGTTGGGTCACTGTATCGAGCCAAGAAGTTTTTTTCTCGTCAGAATCCATCTTGAACAATTATTGGAAGAGAAAAATGTAAATTTTAATGCGTCCAAAACAAAGTTGCTCTCCTTTAACCACCGTAGAGAATCATTCCTGCCTGATATTAGAATGGGTGACGCTCGTCTCCTCGCGAAAAAACGTCCTGCACCTCTTTAAACTCACTTCGAAATGACCTCAAATGGAATGACTGCATTACACCCACAGCTGCATCAACTGCTAGAAAGGTTGGGTCACCGTATTTGTCAAGAAGTTTTTTTTTTTCTTGTCAGAATCCATCTTGAACATTTATTGAAGAGAAAATGTAAATTTTAATGCGTCCAAAACAAAGCTGTTCTCCTTAAACACCGTAGAGAATCATTCCTGCCTGATATTAGAATGGGTGACGCTCGTCTCCTCCGCGAAACGTCCTGCACCTCTTTTAGACTCACTCTCTGAAATGACCTCAAATGGAATGACCGCATTACACCCAGCTGCATCAACTGCTAGAAAGGTTGGGTCACTCGTATCGAGCCAAGAAGTTTTTTTTCTTGTCAGAATCCATCTTGAACATTTATTGAAGAGAAAATGTAAATTTTAATGCGTCCAAACAAAGCTGTTCTCCTTTAAACACCGTAGAGAATCATTCCTGCCTGATATTAGAATGCGACGCCTGCTCCTCGCGAAAACGTCCCACCCTTTAGACTCACTCTCTGAAATGACCTCAAATGGAATGACTGCATTACACCCATAGCTGCATCAACTGCTAGAAAGGTTGGGTCACTGTATCGAGCCAAGAAGTTTTTTTTCTTGTCAGGAATCCATCTTGAACATTTATTGAAGAGAAAATGTAAATTTTAATGCGTCCAAAACAAAGCTGTTCTCCTTTAAACACCGTAGAGAATCATTCCTGCCTGATATTAGAATGGGTGACGCTCGTCTCCTCGCGAAAAACGTCCTGCACCTCTTTAGACTCACTCTGAAATGACCTCAAATGGAATGACTGCATTACATCCATAGCTGCATCAACTGCTAGAAAGGTTGGGTCACTGTATCGAGCCAAGAAGTTTTTTTTCTCGTCAGAATCCATCTTAAACATTTATTGAAGAGAAAATGTAAATTTTAATGCGTCCAAAACAAAGCTGTTCTCCTTTAAAACACCGTAGAGAATCATTCCTGCCTGATATTAGAATGGGTGACGCTCGTCTCCTCGCGAAAAACGTCCTGCACCTCTTTAGACTCTACCTCTGAAATGACCTCAAATGGAATGACTGCATTACACCCATAGCTGCATCAACTGCTAGAAAGGTTGGGTCACTGCATCGAGCCAAGAAGTTTTTTTTTCTTGTCAGAATCCCATCTTGAACATTTATTGAAGAGGAAAATGTAAATTTTAATGCGTCCAAAACAAAGCTGTTCTCCTTTAAACACCGTAGAGAATCATTCCTGCCTGATATTAGAATGTAAGACGCTCGTCTCTCGCGAAAAACGTCCTGCACCTCTTTAGACTCACTCTCTGAAATGACCTCGAATGACTGCATTACATCCAGGAAGGCATCAACTGCTAGAAAGGTTGGGTCACTGTATCGAGCAAAGAAGTTTTTTTTTCTCGTCAGAATCCATCTTTAACATTTATTGAAGAGAAAATGTAAAATGCATGCGTCCAAAACAAAGTTGCTCTCCTTTAACCACCGTAGAGAATCATTCTGCCTGATATTAGAATGGGTGACGCTCGTCACCTTCGCGAAAAACGTCCTGCACCTCTTTAGACTCACTCTTCTGAAATGACCTCAAATGGAATGACTGCATTGTTCCATATTGCATCAACTGCTAGAAAGTTTGGGTCACTGTATCGAGCCAAGAAGTTTTTTTTTTCTCGTCAGAATCCATCTTGAACATTGGTTGAAGAGAAAATGTAAATTTTAATGCGCCCAAAACAAAGTTGTTCTCCTTTAACCACCGTAGAGAATCATTCCTGCCTGATATTAGACGAATGCCGCGTCACCTCGCGAAAAGTTGTCCTGCACTCTCAAATTCACTCTCTGAAATGACCTCAAATGGAATGACTGTATTACACCCATAGCTGCATCAATCACAGAAAGGGTTAAATACCAAAATTTGTTTCTACAGTTTTTTTCCGTCAGAATCCATCTTGGACATTTATTGAAGAGAAAATGTAAATTTTAATGCGTCCAAAACAAAGTTGCTCTCCTTTAAACACCGTAGAGAATCATTCCTGCCTGATATTAGAATGGGTGACGCTCGTCACCTCGCGAAAACGTCCTGCACCTCTTTAGGACTCACTCTCTGAAATGACTCCAATGGAATGACTGTATTGGCATCCATAGCTGCATCAACTGCTAGTACGGTTAAATACTGTATCGAGCCAAGAAGTTTTTTTTTTCTCGTCAGAATCCATCTTGAATATCATTGGAAGAGAAACAAACGGACTGCGTCCAAACAAAGCTGTTCTCCTTTAACACCGTAGAGAATCATTCCTGCCTGATATTAGAATGGGTGACGCCCGCTCTCCTCGCGAAAAACGTCCTGCACCTCTTGACTCACCGGAATGACCTCACAATGAAATGACTGCATTACAACCAGTTAATGCACGGAACCGTTATAAAGGTTGGGTCACTGTATCGAGCCAAGAAAGTTTTTTTTCTTTACCAGAATCCATCTTGAACATTTATTGAAGAGAAAATGTAAATTTTAATGCGTCCAAAACAAAGCTGTTCTCCTTTAAACACCGTAGAGAATCATTCCTGCCTGATATTAGAATACTTTGTGACGCTCGTCAAATTGCCAGAAAAACGTCCTGCACCTCTTTTGACTCACTCTCTGAAATGACCTCAAATTTAATTAGATAACGGTATTACACCTGAGCAGTTGCATCAATTGTTGAAAGGTTAATGTATCGAGCCAAAGTTTTTTTCTCGTCAGAATCCATCTTGAACATTACTAAAGAGAAATGTAATCTTTAATGTCCAAAGTCAAAGTTATTTCCTCTTTAACAACGTAGAGAATCATTCCTGCCTGATATTAGAATGGGTGACGCTCGTCACTCGCGAAAACGTCTCAATTCCTTAGACTCACCGAAATGACCTCAAGAATGACCGTAAGCCACATCCATAGTTGCAACAACTGCTAGAAAGTCATCACTGTAATTATTTTCAAGAAGTTTTTTTCCTTCGTCAGAATCCATCTTAAACATTTATTGAAGAGAAAATGTAAATTTTGTGCCCAAAAACAAAGCTGTTCTCCTTTGGAAACACCGTATAACTATTCCTGCCTGATATTAGAATGTGACGCTCGTCTCCTCGCGAAAACGTCCTGCACCTCTTTAGGCTCACTCTCTGAAATGACCTCAAATGGAATGACTGCATTACACCCATAGCTGCATCAACTGCTAGAAAGGTTGGGTCACTGTATCGAGCCAAGAAGTTTTTTTTTCTTGTCAGAATCCATCTTGAACATTTATTGAAGAGAAAATGTAAATTTTAATGCGTCCAAAACAAAGCTGTTCTCCTTTAAACACCGTAGAGAATCATTCCTGCCTGATATTAGAATGGGTGACGCTCGTCTCCTCGCGAAAAACGTCCTGCACCTCTTTAGACTCACTCTCTGAAATGACCTCAAATGGAATGACTGCATTACACCCATAGCTGCATCAACTGCTAGAAAGTTTGGGTCACTGTATCGAGCCAAGAAGTTTTTTTTTCTCGTCAGAATCCATCTTGAACATTTATTGAAGAGAAAATGTAAATTTTAATGCGTCCAAAACAAAGTTGCTCTCCTTTAACCACCGTAGAGAATCATTCCTGCCTGATATTAGAATGGGTGACGCTCGTCACCTCGCGAAAAACGTCCTGCACCTCTTTAGACTCACTCTCTGAAATGACCTCAAATGGAATGACTGCATTACACCCATAGCTGCATCAACTGCTAGAAAGGTTGGGTCACTGTATCGAGCCAAGAAGTTTTTTTTTCTCGTCAGAATCCATCTTGAACATTTATTGAAGAGAAAATGTAAATTTTAATGCGTCCAAAACAAAGTTGCTCTCCTTTAAACACCGTAGAGAATCATTCCTGCCTGATATTAGAATGGGTGACGCTCGTCACCTCGCGAAAAACGTCCTGCACCTCTTTAGACTCACTCTCTGAAATGACCTCAAATGGAATGACTGCATTACATCCATAGCTGCATCAACTGCTAGAAAGGTTGGGTCACTGTATCGAGCCAAGAAGTTTTTTTTTCTCGTCAGAATCCATCTTGAACATTTATTGAAGAGAAAATGTAAATTTTAATGCGTCCAAAACAAAGTTGCTCTCCTTTAACCACCGTAGAGAATCATTCCTGCCTGATATTAGAATGGGTGACGCTCGTCACCTCGCGAAAAACGTCCTGCACCCCTTTAGACTCACTCTCTGAAATGACCTCAAATGGAATGACTGCATTACATCCATAGCTGCATCAACTGCTAGAAAGGTTGGGTCACTGTATCGAGCCAAGAAGTTTTTTTTTCTCGTCAGAATCCATCTTGAACATTTATTGAAGAGAAAATGTAAATTTTAATGCGTCCAAAACAAAGTTGCTCTCCTTTAACCACCGTAGAGAATCATTCCTGCCTGATATTAGAATGGGTGACGCTCGTCACCTCGCGAAAGACGTCCTGCACCTCTTTAGACTCACTCTCTGAAATGACCTCAAATGGAATGACTGCATTACATCCATAGCTGCATCAACTGCTAGAAATGTTGGGTCACTGTATCGAGCCAAGAAGTTTTTTTTTCTCGTCAGAATCCATCTTGAACATTTATTGAAGAGAAAATGTAAATTTTAATGCGTCCAAAACAAAGTTGTTCTCCTTTAACCACCGTAGAGAATCATTCCTGCCTGATATTAGAATGGGTGACGCTCGTCACCTCGCGAAAAACGTCCTGCACCTCTTTAGACTCACTCTCTGAAATGACCTCAAATGGAATGACTGCATTACATCCATAGCTGCATCAACTGCTAGAAAGGTTGGGTCACTGTATCGAGCCAAGAAGTTTTTTTTCTCGTCAGAATCCATCTTGAACATTTATTGAAGAAAAAATGTAAATTTTAATGCGTCCAAAACAAAGTTGCTCTCCTTTAACCACCGTAGAGAATCATTCCTGCCTGATATTAGAATGGGTGACGCTCGTCACCTCGCGAAAAACGTCCTGCACCTCTTTAGACTCACTCTCTGAAATGACCTCAAATGGAATGACTGCATTACATCCATAGCTGCATCAACTGCTAGAAAGGTTGGGTCACTGTATCGAGCCAAGAAGTTTTTTTTTCTCGTCAGAATCCATCTTGAACATTTATTGAAGAGAAAATGTAAATTTTAATGCGTCCAAAACAAAGTTGCTCTCCTTTAAACACCGTAGAGAATCCTTCCTGCCTGATATTAGAATGGGTGACGCTCGTCACCTCGCGAAAAACGTCCTGCACCTCTTTATGACCCACTTCTGAAATGACCTCAAATGGAATGACTGCATTACACCCATAGCTGCATCAACTGCTAGGGAAGGTTGGGTCACTGTATCGAGCCAAGGAGTTTTTTTCTCGTCAGAATCCATCTTGAACATTTATTGAAGAGAAAATGTAAATTTTAATGCGTCCAAAACAAAGTTGTTTCCTCTTTAAAAACACCGTAGAGAATCATTCCCGCTCGATATTAGAATGGGTGACGCCCGTCACCTCGCGAAAACGTCCTGCACCTCTTTAGACTCACTCTCTGAAACGACCTCAAATGGAATGACTGCATTACATCCATAGCTGCATCAACTGCTAGGAAGTTTGGGTCACTGTATCGAGCCAAGAAGTTTTTTTCTCGTCAGAATCCATCTTGAACATTTATTGAAGAGAAAATGTAAATTTTAATGCGTCCAAAACAAAGCTGTTCTCCTTTAAACACCGTAGAGAATCATTCCCGCCTGATATTAGAATGGGTGACGCTCGTCACCTCGCGAAAAACGTCCTGCACCTCTTTTTAGACTCACTCTCTGAAATGACCCTAAAATGTGACCGTACTACATCCATAGCTGCATCAACTGCTAGGAAGGTTGGGTCACTGTATCGAGCCAAGAAGTTTTTTTTTCTCGTCAGAATCCACCTTGAACATTTATTGAAGAGAAAAATGTAAATTTTAATGCGTCCAAAACAAAGTTGCTCTCCTTTAACTACCGTAGAGAATCATTCCTGCCTGATATTAGAATGGGTGACGCTCGTCACCTCGCGAAAAAACGTCCTGCACCTCTTTAGACTCACTCTCTGAAATGACCTCAAATGGAATGACTGCATTACACCCATAGTTGCATCAACTGCTAGAAAGGTTGGGTCACCGTATCGAGCCAAGAAGTTTTTTTTCTCGTCAGAATCCATCTTGAACATTTATTGAAGAGAAATGTAAATTTTAATGCGTCCAAAACAAAGTTGCTCTCCTTTAAACACCGTAGAGAATCATTCCTGCTCGATATTAGAATGGTGACGCTCGTCACCTCGCGAAAACGTCCTGCACCTCTTTAGACTCACTCTCTGAAATGACCTCAAATGGAATGACTGCATTACATCCATAGCTGCATCAACTGCTAGAAAGGTTGGTCACTGTATCGAGCCAAGAGGTTTTTTTTTCTTGTCAGAATCCATCTTGAACATTTATTGAAGAGAAAATGTAAATTTTAATGCGTCCAAAACAAAGCTGTTTCTTAAATGACCGTAGTGAATCATCTGCCTGATATTAGAATGGGTGACGCTCGTCTCCTCGCGAAAAACGTCCTGCACCTCTTTAAACTCACTCTCTGAAATGACCTCAAATGGAATGACTGCATTACATCCATAGCTGCATCAACTGCTAGAAAGGTTGGGTCACTGTATCGAGCCAAGAAGTTTTTTTTTTCGTCAGAATCCATCTTGAACATTTATTGAAGAGAAAATGTAAATTTTAATGCGTCCAAAACAAAGTTGCTCTCCTTTAACCACCGTAGAGAATCATTCCTGCCTGATATTAGAATGGGTGACGCTCGTCACCTCGCGAAAAACGTCCTGCACCTCTTTAGACTCACTCTCTGAAATGACCTCAAATGGAATGACTGCATTACATCCATAGCTGCATCAACTGCTAGAAAGGTTGGGTCACTGTATCGAGCCAAGAAGTTTTTTTTCTCGTCAGAATCCATCTTGAACATTTATTGAAGAGAAAATGTAAATTTTAATGCGTCCAAAATAAAGTTGCTCTCCTTTAACCACCGTAGAGAATCATTCCTGCCTGATATTAGAATGGGTGACGCTCGTCTCCTCGCGAAAAACGTCCTGCACCTCTTTAAACTCACTCTCTGAAATGACCTCAAATGGAATGACTGCATTACACCCATAGCTGCATCAACTGCTAGAAAGGTTTGGGTCACTGTATCGAGCCAAGAAGTTTTTTTTCTCGTCAGAATCCATCTTGAACATTTATTGAAGAGAAAATGTAAATTTTAATGCGTCCAAAACAAAGTTGCTCTCCTTTAACCACCGTAGAGAATCATTCCTGCCTGATATTAGAATGGGTGACGCTCGTCACCTCGCGAAAAACGTCCTGCACCTCTTTAGACTCACTCTCTGAAATGACCTCAAATGGAATGACTGCATTACACCCATAGCTGCATCAACTGCTAGAAAGGTTGGGTCACTGTATCGAGCCAAGAAGTTTTTTTTTCTTGTCAGAATCCATCTTGAACATTTATTGAAGAGAAAATGTAAATTTTAATGCGTCCAAAACAAAGCTGTTCTCCTTTAAACACCGTAGAGAATCATTCCTGCCTGATATTAGAATGGGTGACGCTCGTCTCCTCGCGAAAAACGTCCTGCACCTCTTTAGACTCACTCTCTGAAATGACCTCAAATGGAATGACTGCATTACACCCATAGCTGCATCAACTGCTAGAAAGGTTGGGTCACTGTATCGAGCCAAGAAGTTTTTTTTTCTTGTCAGAATCCATCTTGAACATTTATTGAAGAGAAAATGTAAATTTTAATGCGTCCAAAACAAAGTTGCTCTCCTTTAAACACCGTAGAGAATCATTCCTGCCTGATATTAGAATGGGTGACGCTCGTCTCCTCGCGAAAAACGTCCTGCACCTCTTTAGACTCACTCTCTGAAATGACCTCAAATGGAATGACTGCATTACATCCATAGCTGCATCAACTGCTAGAAAGGTTGGGTCACTGTATCGAGCCAAGAAGTTTTTTTTTCTCGTCAGAATCCATCTTGAACATTTATTGAAGAGAAAATGTAAATTTTAATGCGTCCAAAACAAAGCTGTTCTCCTTTAAACACCGTAGAGAATCATTCCTGCCTAACATTAGAATGGGTGACGCTCGTCTCCTCGAGAGAAACGCCCTGAAAGAGAAACTCACTCTCTCAAATGACCTCAAATGGAATGACTGCATTACACCCATAGCTGCATTTACTGCTAGGAAGGTTGGTTCGCAGTGTCGAGCCTGGATTTTTTTTTCTTATCAGAATCCATTTTGCAATATTATAAATCTACCATTTGTCCGTGCATTGAATACAGTTTCTATATCTGGTCAGTTGTTCTTGCTGTTCATCTTTCTCAACAAATTCCAAAAAAGAGTCTGCAATATAATCGACCCTAATTTGGCAGCCCGCTTTCAATCACTTTCTCACCGACGTGATGTGACGTCCCTCTGTCTTTTCTACAAGTAATTCTATGGCAACTGCTCAGACAAGTTTTTTCTTCTGGTCAGTCAGTTAAGTGCCATACGTGACACACGCTTTGGGCGATCATGTTTCTTACGAGACACGACTGACTAACCAGAAAATTATCACGCAGTTGGTTGCCATTGCTTTCTGTGATAGACTGGTTGCCAGCCAAAGCTATAGAACCCAATCTGTTCTGTTATTTAATTCATAACTGGAGGAAAGAGACGGATTAATACCTTTTCCAAGGGTATTTGTGCGTAAGTAAATGCAAGAAATTCAAATGGAATTCGAACTCGGCTCCCCGATTTCTTGTTTCAAGTCGATATCCACTGTACCACCCACGCACATTCTTCTGGTACCCCGACCATATTTACTTACCCGTGTTACTACACTGGCATCAGAGTCCCACCCATCGAAATAGTTAAATGTAACTTCCTCTTCTGTCATGACATTTTATTTTCACGCACTTCCCATTTATGGAACTCGCTTCCATCTGCTTGCTTCCCTGATAACTGCACTCTCCAAAAAGTTTAAATGCAACGTCAATTGCCATCTTTTATCTACTTGATTCCCATCCATCTCTTATCTTCTCTTCAACATCCCAATAGCTACAATCTCCAAAAGTTTAAATGCAACGTCAATTGCCATCTTTTATCTACTTGATTCCCATCCATCTCTTATCTTCTCTTCAACATCCCAATAGCTACAATCTTCAAAGTTTAAATGCAACGTCAATTGCCATCTTTTATCTACTTGATTCCCATCCATCTCTTATCTTTTCTTCAACATCCCAATAGCTACAATCTCCAAAAGTTTAAATGCAACGTCAATTGCCGTCTTTTAATCTACTTGATTCAAATCCATCTCTTATCTTTTCTTCAACATCCCAATAGCTACAATCTCCAAAAGTTTAAATGCAACGTCAATTGCCATCTTTTATCTACTTAATTCCCATCTATCTCATATCTTTTCTTTGACATACCCTGTACCTTTTTTTATTTTCTCACTGTAAACCCTTAGCACCAGTAGCATTTCTGCCTTGCTTGGGGTGAAATGATTTTTAGAAAAAATGCTTGCAAAATACGATAATGTTTAACTTATAGCCGTACACGTCTTTTGCTATATATCTGTGGTCAGGAAGATAAACAAAAGAACATTTGATCTCGTACCATCTGCATACGTGTAGATTAAAATAGACATTATAATTTAATCAGCTCTAGTTAATTTAAGGAAATGACCTAGTGACACATGCACATATACATGGAAACACACATTTACTTACGCATTCACGCATATGTAAATATTAAATTTTGTATGTAACCATTTTATATTTGAATAAATGTAAGCCGTTTGCTGATTGGTTTGAGCTAGCCAATCAGAATCAAGGTAGGTGAACCACATTTTTATCGCCAAATCGTAAGGGTATTTGAACGCCCACATAAACGATTTGCCGCGCATTTTTAGCCAGTTGGTAACAGAAATCCCTTCGCACACACCATGTAAAATATTAAGTCCAACTCACTCTTACAAATTCATTCTTCTGTACACTACAAAAATGAACGTTATTCCTGAACAATCAGAACTGAACAATTCTTTTAGCAATAATATTCCTCGCACGAATTTCTTATCACACTGATAAATCTTCCAGCAACAATGAACATTTCAACTTACTTCAAAAGCTCTAGCACAATTTTCATACAGTCCATGGAAGACACTTTCAAACAAACAAATTCAACATCTATGTAATGTATGCATTTCTTGTTATTGTTAATACACTTTATAGTTGCAATGGATGCTTAATCAATTTCATTCAAATTTCCATTTGCTTGTTTAATGAATGATTTCAACGCTAATAAAAAATAATGGTGGTATGCAAGGATTTGGTTAGGAAGTTCCTTTTGGAAGTGGCCTTGTGCCATGTAAAATCCAAATCTAAATTAACCTTGCATAGTAAGCCCCTAAAACCTAATGGCAATAGTGTAAATTATTCAATTGTGCTTTAGTTGAGTAGGTGATCTCGTTATTTCAGACAGTTAGTCACATCTCAGTCATTCACGCATTGTTACATAATAGCAGTACCTTCTCTCAATAAGGATAAATTTGGAACCACAGGAAAAGCCGTATCCTTGTCCTGAAGGCTTGTCCTGAAAAGAAGAGTTTTGTAATCAATGAAGAGCGTTGTTCTGAAAAAATCATTATAAAACGTTTTCCCGAAAAAGACAATTTTATAGTAGCTGATGAGCGTGGTCCGTGAAAGAGCAGTTTTGGTAATCGGTGAAGAAAGTTGTCAGGAGAAGGAGAGTTTTGTTAATAGTTAAAGATTTTTGAACTGAAAAGGACAGTTTTATAATCAGTGAAAAATATTGTCCAGGAAAAAGAAAGTTTTGTAGTCGCAGAGGAGCGTTCCCCTGAAAAATACTGTTTTGTCGTCGCCGAGGAGTATTGTCCTAAAAAGAAGTTTTATAATCAGTAGAAACTGTTGTTGAGAAAAAGGATATTTTTGTCGTCGCAGAGAAGCGTTGACCTGAAAAATTCAGTTTCGTAGTCGCCAGGTAGTACTGTCCTGAATAGGAAAGTTTTGTAATCGGTGGAAAGTGATGTCCAGAAAAGGCCAGTTTTGTAAACCTACAAGAGCATTATATGGAAAAGGACAGTTTTGGTAATCCTTGAAAAGTGTTGTACTGAAAAGGTCAGTTTCGGTGATCGTTGAAATGTGTTTTTCTGAAAAGGGAAATTTTGAAGTTGTGGAGGAGCATTGTCCTGAAAAGTTTTGTGATTAGTGAAATGTGTTTTTCAGGCAAATACAGTTTTGCGGTCGCTGAAGAGCGTTGTCCTGAAAAGGACAGTTTAATGCACGTTGTTGTTGCTGGGGAGGATATCTAGAGCAGGAGATAATTAAAGTGGCGGCTGATGGCAAGTTGGTGGTGAGCCTGATAATGGCTGGATGAGTGGACTGACAGAACACTGCTGGAATGCATCGTCGTCCTGCGGCCTCGGCCGAGATAGAACCCACTACACCCCTCCAGTATTCCTTGTGCATTTCGAACCCTGGCGCAGTTTATAGCGAAATTCAATCTTGTCAAATAGCTGAATACTTGATGCTTCGCCAGGCCTACCAAGGGTGTTTTTATTGTGACACCAACACTAGATGGGTTGCTTCCAGGTCCCATCCTGTTATTTAACCCATAACTGGAGGGAAGTGACGGATTAAGACCTTTCCCAAGGCTACCAGTGCTTATGTGAATGCAGGGTACTCAAATGGAATTCGAAATCGGCTCACCGATTTCTCTTTCCAAGCAGACCGCCACTGCACCACAACGTACATCCGTCACTGGAATGCATAGAACACATTGTTCCTGGTCGTCTGGGCACCGGAACATGTATTTCTTTCGAACATTGACGCCTATGTATATATACTGAATTAGTTTCAAAACAATCGCTAGGTAAGATTATAATTCCGCTTGGTTTCATTTTTAAAATGTGGGACTGTCGACAGGATACAATACGTGGGAAACATAGACAGATATATACATACATACATACATACATACACTACCATAATTGTTAGTCCACCCCAGTTTTTAAAAAGAAATTATGTATTTCATATTATTTTTAGTATTTATTACCAAGCGGATAATTCTAAATGAAAATAGAATACTTCTTTTGTTATTATTACTTTGCAAAATTTTACAAGGCAAATAGCGACAATTTACCCATCGCACTCTGTAGATTCGCTATATATATATCGATATATAGAAAGCATCTGTAAGAACAATGATATCATAATAAAGGAACCAGACAAAGACGGTGCCGTAGTCATTATGAATAAAACTTATTACAAAACAAATATTCAAGATATGCTAGGAGATGAAAATAACTACAAAAAAATCAACCAGAATATAGAAGAAAAAATCACATCAAAAATAAAAATAAAAACTTTGCCTTACATACAGTAGAGTATTAACAAAAAAAGAAAAAGATTTCCTTACAGACTTTACTTCAAAAACCAGGAATTTTTACGGACTTCTAAAGATACACAAATCAAACACAATTAAAACAGCTATCCAGGAGCAAAAATCGGAATATATCCACACCCCAAACCCCAGTGATTTTAAATTTAGACTAATTGTAGCAGGACCAGCCTGCCCTACAAGCAGACTGATCAATTTAATTGATAAAATATTACAACCTTACACCACAAAAATAAAAAGTTACATCAGAGACAGCATACATTTCCTAAGCTTCATGTCAAAAAAGTAGACCCAGATACGCTCGTAGTAACTTTTGAACAGCCTGTACAGCAACATAACCCATGAACTAGGAAAACAAGCCATTGCATTTGGATAGAAAAACACCCAGAAATACTCCCCACTCGCTTCACAAAAGAATTTATTTTACAAAGTACTTTCATGGCTACTGCTCCGATGAGCTTAGATCACTGGTGCCGCCTAAGCACGAATTTACACGAGATACTAGATTAGCATCTAGGTCCCACCCTTCTACAGTTAAACAAATAAGATGTAACCGTAAATTCTACTCCAACAGCTTCTTTTCTCGCGCTTCCCGCCTGTGGAACTCCCTTTCACAAGTCTGCTTTCCCGACAGCTACAATCTCCAGGTGTTTAAATGTAGGGTCAATAGACACCTCCTATCACACTAACTCCCAATTATTCTCAGAACACTCTCATCTACCCAACCCTCATTCTCGGTATCCTTACCCGCCTATCACCCACCCTCTGACATTTCCTATATTTAATCATCCTTTCTCCACTCTATGTAGCCCCCTGCGCAGTAGTGGCAATGACATGCCTGGCTCGGGGTGAAACGCTTATAAAAAAAAAAAACAATTCCTTCCAGTTTAAAAACAAAAGTTACATCCAAACAACTGGTACCGCGATGGGAACAAACATGACACCGACACATGCAACACTCACCCTAGCATATCTAGAAGTAATCCTATACAACCAAATAGGGAATAAATATGGGGTGAAAAACAGAATTCACGAAATCATGGAAGAGATTCCTGGATTACTGTTTTATCTTTTGGAAATCAACATCTCCCATTAGCATGGGACAGGCTAGCCTCCCAGAGAGTAAAATACTACGCCTCCTTGGCCTTACACTCTCGGCGGACCTCAAATGGAATGACTATATTGAATCCATTGCCAAATCTGCTGCTATGAAAGTCGGCTCCCTGTGCAGGGCCCGGAAATTTTTCCCACCTGAAACTATTCTGCACATATACAAATCTACCATCCGCCCGTGTATTGAATATTGCTGCCATATCTGGTCGGGTGCCCCTGCTGCTCTCCTTGGGCTTCTTGACAAAATACAAAGGAGGATCTGTAACGTGATTGATACTGACTTGGCAGACCGGCTGCAGCCGCTCTCACACCGGCGTGATGTAGCTTCCCTGTGCCTCTTCTACAAGTACTTTCATGGCTTCTGCTCCGATGAGCTTAGATCACTGGTGCCGCCTAAGCACGAATTTACACGAGATACTAGATTAGCAACTAGGTCCCACCCTTTTACAGTTAAACAAATAAGATGTAACCGTAAATTCTACTCCAACAGCTTCTTTTCTCGCGCCTCCCGCCTGTGGAACTCCCTTCCACAAGTCTGCTTTCCCGACAGTTACAATCTCCAGGTGTTTAAATGTAGGGTCAATAGACACCTCCTATCACACTAACTCCCAACTATTCTCACAACACTCTCATCTACCCAACCCTCATTCTCGGTATCCTCACCCGCCTATCACCCACCCTCTGTTATTTCCTATATTTAATCAGCCTTTCTCCACTCTACGTAGCCCCCTGCACAGTAGTGGCAGTGACATGCCTTGCTCGGGGTGAAACGCTTATAAAAAAAACAAAAAAAACATGGTGGGTGCATAAACAAACTGCACAATATACTACAACACCTGCACCCCAAAATCATTTCACGCTAGAATATAGTTATAAAGAATTACCGTTCCTAGACATATTCATAAAAAATGAAAACAATTACATCATCACAGACATTTACCACAAACCCACAGACACCCAACAATACCTCCACTTCAAGAGTCACCATCCAAAAAGCTGTATAAAATCCATCCCCTATTCCCTAGCACGACGAATTTGCAAGATTGTAACTGACAAAACCCTCCGTAAAATACGCCGAGAAAAACTACTAAAAACGTTACAAATAAAAGGATACCCCACCTCACTAATAGACAAAGGTTTCCAACTAGCAAAAAATACCATTAGAATCCCTCCAGAATTAAAAAAATAAGCAACAAGAAAAACACGAAAAAGAATAAAACATTCTAGCATACGTTTCCACTCACAACAAAAACAATCCAGAATTATTCACAAAGATCAAAACACACATGGAATTACTCAACAATAGTGAAAAAATCAAAAAAAATCTTAAAGACAACCAAAATAATTAACAGCAAACGCTGTTTGAACAAATTTGAACAACAACACAGAACACTAGGGGTCACAAAATGCAACAAAAAAGATGTGGAGTATGCAACATAATAAAAGAAAAACAATTCCAGTTCGAAAACACAACTACATTCGAAATAAAATCAGATCAGAGCTGCAACTCGAAAAATGTAGTTTACACTCTAAAATGCGACAAATACGCAAAGATATACGTGGGGGCGACATAATGCTTGAATAATAGAATTTCCCTTCATAGAAGCAATATAAGATTATCACATAACAGGAAATTATATGTTTCCCAACATTTGCATGAATGTAGTGATGGCAAATAAATAAATAGTATTTATTGCCAAGTGGATAATTCTAAATGAAAATAAAATGTGCATCAAATGAACTGTTCTGCTGTCCAGCTTTTGTGATCTTTTCCCCATGCCAGTCTCTTCTTCTTTTTGGCTGGCCGAAGCAAAGACTTCCTGGCTGCCTTATAAAATTTTGCAAAGTAATATTAACAAAAGAACCATTCTATTTTCATTTAGAATTATCAATTTAGCAATAAATACTAAAAAATAGTAGGAAATACATCATTTAAAAAAAAACTGCGGTGACCTAATAATTATGGCCGGTAGTGTACATACATAATTTTTGTTGCAAAAGAGAGTAAGAACGAAACACTGAAAATAATACTCTTTATAAAATA
>JBBBDQ010002273.1:1010000-1032500 GCA_037127315.1 Ascarosepion bandense | reverse complement strand
GTGTTAATATGTAATTTATTTCAAGTTAAAATTATTGTTTTCATAACTTGAATGTAAATGGCTTTTTAGACTTTCAGCCTATAATTAAAGTCTCATAAATATTTAAATAATAGGGTGAATATAACCCTTTGTTTTAATTTGCATATTCAATTTACGTAAATATATTAATTTAGAAAAAATATCAGTAAATTTTTTCTATGTGTAAAATCTTTAATATAATATAGCTCAAAATTAAATATTGAGCTTTTAATCATACTTTTTATAAGTAAAAGACAATGTAAAATATTTCCGTTTATGTAATTAACGGAAAAATTTTAATCAGCTGTAATACAACCAGTTAAAGAGAGGTAACTTACACCATTTACGTAAGTTTCATTGTAACTAAATGTAATGTTCATTCTTTCGTAAACATTTGTAAAAATCTGTTACAACGTTTATCGTCATAGCATAAAGGACCTTTTATGCAGACAACCTATTGTATATTATTGTTCTTTTAAGATTAATAATGTTTCTTTTTGTGGGGGGGGGGGGTTGGACTCTCGGAATTTATAATTCTTATTTCGATAACGGTAACAGAAAGTTCCTAAAACCAGAGAGAAATTATTTTTTATAATTAATTCTTTACTTTGCTTAAAAGATTAATAAATCTTTTTTATTCTCCATCAAGAAATATTTTTTTATATTTTTTATTTTTATTTTTTCGTTAGATATGAATACTCTAAGATAGATAGATAGATAGATAGATAGATAGATAGATAGATAGTATTGGATTGGGAAACTGAAACGTGTTCACTGATATCGATATTATAGAAAAGCGTTAAATACAATGAATATTATTTGATACAGTCGATGCAACGATGCAATCAAAAGAATATATTTCCAAATTCTTCCTCATCTGAAAAGAGTAATTAGTTTAATGAAAAAAACTAAAATGTAATCGCAGCCTTTAAGTTCATACCAGAAAAAGAACCATTCATAAAGCTTCTCAAATCACCTGATATATTTGTTATGCGAAAACAATTTCTTTTTCTTTTTCTTTTATCAATAATAATTAATAAAATGTTTTCCATAATTTGATGATTTTAGTACAGCGGTTTCGAATTCCATCTTTTTAAAAACTAATCTGGTTTCTACACAATAAACTTATCAGTAGATATTTGAATATCGACATTTTCTTGAATTTTAGGTTTCAGATAAACACTTCTGCAAATATTTACGGAATGTGCTCCCACTGCTAAATATACATCGTGCTGAATAAGTTCACCTCTTCTTACATATGCTGTGTCTCTTGGGTTTTTATGGTTCTGCCGCCGTTAATTGTAGTCTGTGTGTGCATGTGTGTATTTGTGCATGCATGTGTGTGTGTTTATGCCTTATATATGTGCGCATTGACCGATAGCAGGATTTGGTGTTTTTGCATGTGTGTTAAGGTGATAGTGGGCGCCGTTTTACGATCTGATGTTAGATCTGTTTGCTTTAATTGGAATCCTGTTTATTGCAAATATATATATATATGTGTGTGTGTGTGTGTGTGTGTGCTTATACTTCTTATATTTTTCCCTATACTTCTGTATTAATTATATATATATGCATACATAGCTTTTCTCTGTATCATGTATATATATGTATATATATATATATATATGTGTGTGTGTGTGTGTGTGTGTGTGTGTGTGTGTGTGTGTGTGTGTGTGTGTGTGTGTGTGTTTCGGTGTATAGAGTTTTATTTTTTGCTGTTACTGGTTTAGTGTTAGCGTTTAACGACAGCTGTATCAACGAAATATGAACATTCGATGAAAGACACGGATTAAGAACGGACGTGAAATTTATCTCTCGAAACATTCTGAACATGAGACTATGATCACGAAATATTAATGACGAATAAATAGGTGAAACCCAACACCTGCGTTGCTTTACTTTATTTTTCAAAACGCATTGTGATAGCTTCCAAAAACTACCCATACACCAAATATACACATGGGTGCTGAGAATAACATAGCGGAGCAAGTTAACAGTAAGATGGTGATGTGGAGCCAAAAGTGGGTCCACGGAAATATAACACGGAACACGAAGCGTAGGTTAAAGAAAGATGCATTACAGAAAAGATTACAAAGAAGAAGGTACACATAAGTAGAACTTATGAATCCAGTATAGTCCTTGGTAGTAGACTGCGGTCATGCGCACAGTGCTACTGTTTGTGTGTCACTCCTATGACACACCTATTAATATAGCAGTTGGTGAGTACATACTGTTATATATCGACAAACAACAAACGCGCATATATATATAAATATAAGTTGTATTTTTTATTAATGACGATGGACCGTGTAGCACAGGGACAGAGAATTTGAGAGAGCGCGCCTCTAATGGGGCCGACGGGGGAGTATCGTCGGATCTGTTGTGTCTCTCTCTCTCTCCTGCTACTCTGGTCTGTCTGTCCGGACTGTCTCTCTGTCTGTCTCCAAACCGGGACTTCCGGCTTTGCCTCGCCCACGCACGCCCACGTAATTCTCAGAGACACATGTTCTGTTTGCCTCTGTAGCCATTTCCGCTACTGCCGGAAATAAGGTCAAACAAACATCCGTTCCTTTCAACGACCGGAAAACACCCCCGCTTGCATCCCTTCCTCGGGTGGGGCCAGATTATTATATTACACATACATACTCTTTATGTTTGATTTTGTACTACATTTCCAAATTGCCATCCATTTAACCTCGTGAATTAGTTTTACTGGCTGTTTCTCTCTGTCAATCGTGTTTCCAATATGCTCTGTGAGTGTCGAAATTTCCAAGCCATCTTTTCTTCATTAGGCATCTCAGAAATGTCAATTTTCTCTTTCCGATTCAAAATGAAAGTGTCGCATTTTTTCCGTCTTCCGTAAAACTATCTGTTGTGGAACCCATACTCACCTCAACATGTACTCACCAACTGCTATATTAATAGGTGTGTCATAGGAGTGACACACAAACAGTAGCACTGTGCGCATTACCGCAGTCTACTACCAAGGACTATACTGGATTCATAAGTTCTACTTATGTGTACCTTCTTCTTTGTAATCTTTTCTGTAATGCATCTTTCTTTAACCTACGCTTCGTGTTCAGTGTTATATTTCCGTGGACTCACTTTTGGCTACACATCACTATCTTACAGCTAACTTGCTCCGCTATGTTATTCTCAGCATCCTTCCCTAGATCTAAATTTTTATTTCTCCAGGTCTCCACTTCATCTGTGATTTCTCCTAGCAGTTCAGCACTTGTTTCTTTATCATGAAAATGTCCCGTTTCTTAATACTTTCTTCAGCTTTTCGAAGATATCTTTTGCTATTCGAAGTTACCTTAAGATTTCGGTGTCGTTTTTTGTTTTTTGTTTTCTTTTAAAAATATTTCTCAGGTCGTTACCTTTTTATACATTCCTGATATTGGCATCTCTCAATTTTTGGCTTGCATTTTGGGCTGTGCCTCCTGCTGTGAACAATACTGTTATGGTCCCCTATCTATAGAAATGGACTTTTCCTCCGTCAGCAAATAATAATCTGAATGACTTCCGGGGACGCAGCTGTGAGGCAGTCTAGAGAAAGTCGAAACGCAGCGTAATTATACCGTTCGGACTTACACTTCTATTTGCTGAATGCTAACACTTTACTTTGTGTATATGTTCTTGTCATTCTAATACATTGGTTGAACCTACCTTCTCGTTTCCGGGTCTTTCTTCCTGGCCCAAACAGGCCACAACAACTTAGCGACAAATGTTTCGCCACAACAAATACATTCTGTCTTCTTGCAGCTGATGATTACTTCGGTCTTACGGTGTTCCGTTCCTCCCTGCTGTCGGAGGTTCTGCAATTTTTTCCTACGCATGTTACATTGTTAAAACTGAGCTCGCAAATAATAAATCCTGGTAGAACTTCTAATTTTCTTAGGATTGCATCACTATAAAGGTTAAATAAATCTAGTGAGAAAGATTCTCTTACGCTCCTGCAATTTTGTTTCTACGTATCTTACATTGCTAAAACTGAGCTCGCAAGTCATACATTCATTTACCTCCACTCCATTTTCGATATCTAAATATTACATCGAATTTTTAAGAATAAAAAAGATTTCTTGAAAATTTTATTTCAGTTTTAATTAAAAGCTAAATGATTAAATTTACTATTTCCAGTAAGCAAAATACTCTGGTGTATTTCAAACAGAAATTATACTGACTGGAATTTAAAATTTTAAGATTTTTTTTTAGATTTCAATTTTTCGCCCATTTTTGAGCGATTGATAGATTTGTAAACAAAAGTTAATTTTCAGTTTTAAAATTCTGGTAAAAATATAATATACATAGGTGTACCGCCCGGTTCACACTCTACCCACGTCTATTGATCAGGTGAAGAGGCCCATCCCTTGTTTCCTGTTTAGGATGTGGTTTTCGGTTTTTCTCTTTTTCTCTTTTCCAAACTTTTCACACTTTTTTATTTTATTTTATTTTCTATTGGAGTAGATAGACTAAACTATCGCCCGGTTTACACTCCACCCACATCTATTGAACAGGTGAAGAGGCTCATCCCTTGTTTCCTGTTTAGGATGTGGTTTCCGGTTTTTCTCTTTTCAAATCTTTTCACTCTTACGTAGCCCCCTGCGCGTCAGTGGCGTTACCGCCTTACTTGGGGTGATATGATTTTAAAAAAATGAGTTTTGGAAGATTAGCAAATTTAATGATAAATTAATATGATTTACACAAGTATTACTGATTTATAGCATGAAATTTAGAATAAAACTATTTTAAAACAAAGAGTTGGCATTTCTAACCTATTCACCGTAATCAAAATGTCTCCACAGATAATTTAAGTGATAAAACAATCGAGGTAAGACACGTGATAAAACAATCGAGATAAGGTAAGTGATAAAACAATCGAGATAAGATAAGTGATAAAACTACTGAGGTAAGACACGTGATAAAACAATCAAGATAAGACACGTGATAAAACTATTGAGGTAAGATACGTGATAAAATTATCGAGATGAGATACGTGATAAAACTATCAAGATAAGATAATTGATAAAACTATCGACATAAGATAAGTGATAAAATTATCGAGGTAAAATACGTGATAAAACAGTCGAGATAAGATAAGTGATAAAACTATTGAGTTAAGATAAGTGATAAAATTATTGAGGAAGGTAATAGATAAAACAATCGAGGTAAATAATTGATAAAACAATCGAAATAAGGTACGAGATAAAACAATCGAGATGAGATACGTGATAAAACTATCGAGATATGATAAGTGATAAAACTATCGAGATAAGATAAGTTATAAAACTATCGAGGTAAGATACGTGATAAAACAATCGAGATAAGTGATGAAACAATCGAGATAAGATAAGTGATAAAACTATAGAGGTAAGATACGTCATAAAACAATCGAGATAAGATAAGTGATAAAACAATCGAGATAAATAAGTGATAAAACTATTGAGTTAAGATACGTCATAAAACAATCGAGATAAGATAAGTGATAAAACAATCGCGATAAGATAAGTGATAAAACTATTGAGTTAAGATACGTGATAAAACAATCGAGGTAAGATAAGTGATAAAACAATCGAGATAAGATAAGTGATAAAACTATCGAGTTAAGATACGTCATAAAACAATCGAGATAAGATAAGTGATAAAACAATCGCGATAAGATAAGTGATAAAACTATAGAGGTAAGATACGTCATAAAACTATCGAGATAAGATAAGTGATAAAACAATCGAGATAAGATAAGTGATAAAACTATCGAGGTAAGATACGTCATAAAACTATCGAGATAAGATAAGTGATAAAACTATCAAGGTAAGATACGTGATAAAACAATCGAGATAAGTGATGAAACAATCGAGATAAGATAAGTGATAAAACTATAGAGGTAAGATACGTCATAAAACTATTGAGTTAAGATACGTCATAAAACTATCGCGATAAGATAAGTGATAAAACTATCGAGATAAGATAAGTGATGAAACTATCGAGTTAAGATACGTCATAAAACAATCGAGATAAGATAAGTGATAAAACTATAGAGGTAAGATACGTCATAAAACAATCGAGATAAGATAAGTGATAAAACAATCGAGATAAATAAGTGATAAAACTATTGAGTTAAGATACGTCATAAAACAATCGAGATAAGATAAGTGATAAAACAATCGCGATAAGATAAGTGATAAAACTATTGAGTTAAGATACGTGATAAAACAATCGAGGTAAGATAAGTGATAAAACAATCGAGATAAGATAAGTGATAAAACTATAGAGGTAAGATACGTCATAAAACAATCGAGATAAGATAAGTGATAAAACAATCGCGATAAGATAAGTGATAAAACTATAGAGGTAAGATACGTCATAAAACTATCGAGATAAGATAAGTGATAAAACAATCGAGATAAGATAAGTGATAAAACTATCGAGGTAAGATACGTCATAAAACTATCGAGATAAGATAAGTGATAAAACTATCAAGGTAAGATACGTGATAAAACAATCGAGATAAGTGATGAAACAATCGAGATAAGATAAGTGATAAAACTATAGAGGTAAGATACGTCATAAAACTATTGAGTTAAGATACGTCATAAAACTATCGCGATAAGATAAGTGATAAAACTATCGAGATAAGATAAGTGATGAAACTATCGAGTTAAGATACGTCATAAAACAATCGAGATAAGATAAGTGATAAAACAATCGCGATAAGATAAGTGATAAAACTATTGAGTTAAGATACGTGATAAAACAATCGAGGTAAGATAAGTGATAAAACAATCGAGATAAGATAAGTGATAAAACTATCGAGTTAAGATACGTCATAAAACAATCGAGATAAGATAAGTGATAAAACAATCGCGATAAGATAAGTGATAAAACTATAGAGGTAAGATACGTCATAAAACAATCGAGATAAGATAAGTGATGAAACAATCGAGATAAGATAAGTGATAAAACTATAGAGGTAAGATACGTCATAAAACTATCGAGATAAGATAAGTGATAAAACTATCGAGGTAAGATACGTGATAAAACAATCGAGATAAGTGATGAAACAATCGAGATAAGATAAGTGATAAAACTATAGAGGTAAGATACGTCATAAAACAATCGAGATAAGATAAGTGATGAAACAATCGAGATAAGATAAGTGATAAAACTATAGAGGTAAGATACGTCATAAAACTATCGAGATAAGATAAGTGATAAAACAATCGAGATAAGATAAGTGATAAAACTATCGAGGTAAGATACGTCATAAAACTATCGAGATAAGATAAGTGATAAAACTATCGAGGTAAGATACGTGATAAAACAATCGAGATAAGTGATGAAACAATCGAGATAAGATAAGTGATAAAACTATAGAGGTAAGATACGTCATAAAACAATCGAGATAAGATAAGTGATAAAACAATCGAGATAAGATAAGTGATAAAACTATAGAGGTAAGATACGTCATAAAACAATCGAGATAAGATAAGTGATAAAACAATCGAGATAAGATAAGTGATAAAACTATAGAGGTAAGATACGTCATAAAACAATCGGAGATAAGATAAAAGTGATAAAACAATCGAGATAAGATACGTCATAAAACTATCGAGATAAGATAAGTGATAAAACAATCGAGATAAGATAAGTGATAAAACTATCGAGGTAAGATACGTGATAAAACAATCGAGATAAGTGATGAAACAATCGAGATAAGATAAGTGATAAAACTATAGAGGTAAGATACGTCATAAAACAATCGAGATAAGATAAGTGATAAAACAATCGAGATAAGATAAGTGATAGAACTATCGAGGTAAGGTACGTGATAAAACTATCGAGATAAGTGATAAAATTATTGAGGTAAGATACGTCATAAAACAATCGAGTTAAGATTAGTGTTAAAACTATCGAGGTAAGATAAATGATAAAACTATCGAGATAAGTGATAAAACTATTTTTAAGCACAGAAGTAGTTAAGTGGTTTAGGCAAATGTAACCGGTTAGAACAATCTTGTACGTAGACGTAATAGACGGTACTCGTCATATGCTGTATCCAGATACATAGGCGTAGTCAGTAATCGTAGAGCAATAGCGGTAGACCTCTAGTGGTAAATCTCTAGTGGAAGACCAATAGACCTCTGGATCTCCAGCGGTAGACCTCTGGACGTCCTCACCTTAGTTTATATTTAGTATATTCTAGTGAGAGGGAACCAAGGTGTATACTTATTCATTACATCAATAAGTACATGGCGTTCGTAAGTGCCATAACTGTACACATTTTCTTCATAAAAAGGTGTAACCCTTAAACAAAGACCTTTTAACTTACACTTATGATGTCGATTAATTTTCGCACTGAAGGTTATAATCGTGCTATGTCGGTTGTTAATCGACTTAACGTACCCAAAATGTTAGGAACTTGGTAATCTTCCACTGAAAGCTGACTCCTTAGTATTTGGCTTACTGCCGACTAATATCAACTGCCTAATAGTTCTACTGACCTCCAATAGTGAGTCCATTATCTGATGAATAGGTGTGTTTCCCCATAACAACTTAGAAATTACCAAAAAAAAAAATTCAAACGCAAACACACAGAAAAAAAAATTGTAAACCATTTTAAAAATACGATGGCTAAATGATTTGTATTAAACTTTTCAATTTTCGATTAGTAAATATAGCCTTCACTGTGTAATCTGCCAGCCTATCTTCTACAAGGATTGGAAATATTTTTAAAATATTTTTGAAACTTTATTAATTATTATAATTTTAAAAAATGAAAACAATACTTTTAAAATTTCATTACTAATCGAAAAAAAATTTTCTTCATCTATGATATCTGATATTTATATTATTTATGAAAGCAATTAAAAGCTTATCTCATTAAATAACGTGCTTTGTGGTGCAGTGGATATCGGCTCGGAACGAGAAATCGGGGAGCCGAGTTCGAATTCCAGCTGAATTCATTGCATTCACTTACGCGCAAATACCCTTGGGAAAGGTATTAATCCGCCTATTCCTTCCAGTTATGGGTTAAATAACAGGACAGATTGGGTTCTATAACCTACCGCAGAAAGCAATGGCAACCCACTGCGGGATAATCTTCTGCCCAGTAAGTTATGTCTCTGTCAAGACATGATCGCCCAAGCGTGTATCACGTATGTCACTCAACTGACTGAATTAAATAATGTCATAGTTTGATTGCATTTTTAATTTAATATTCGGATCAGATTTACGGTAAAAATGGCTTAATGGTTTTAATAATACATGATTTACATTTCCCAAATAGTCCCGTGTTTAACTAATGTAAACATTTTTGCCTACAGAATTTAATATTTTTGAAATTTCATAAATTTACGTGGAGAGGGTGTAATAGACGTAAAAACGTAAATACTTTTTCCAAGATTTTTTAAAGTAATACTTTCAAAATGAATTTAATTCATTTACAATTTCTTTAAAAAATAATGTCATTCATTTGTGAATGGCTACTGAAAGTTTCTTTAAAATCCGACAATTATTTGATTTTTGCAAGAATTTCAAAATTAATGTCTAACATCAGAAAAAAAACTGAGTTATGTAATATTACTTTTTCCCATTGTAAAATCACGTAAGTATATGGTTACGCGCTAGCTCAATGCAAAACAAGAGTTTTTTACCAAAATGTCTAACGGGTTAGAAGGGATTAAATTTTTTTAAATAATTAAAAAATACTTTGATCTCTCCTCTTAATAATAATATAAATATTTTGATGGAAAAAAAGTTCGTTTTTATTAAGTTTCGGGCTTTTTTTATTCCTACTATGCTGTTTTTTTAGCTATTTAGCGAAGGTGCCTACATAAATTCTAGTTGGTTCATCTTATACTACAGCTTAATGCGACTTTTTTAAACCATGAAATCTTCTGTGGTCGTGTGGTAAGGCACGTCAAATCTAATAGTGGCTTCTCCCCGGTATATGGGAGTCACAAGTTGGAATCCGGTCAGAAAATAGATAATTTCCTCATAAAATTTCTCGAATTTTAGGCCGGTGTATATATATATATATATAAATGTACACTTTAATTATAGAAGAACATGCTATCCACTGAAATACGAGCATTCATTGAAAATAATGTTCAAACAAATAAATTAGTATAAATATGTCGGTTAATACCATTTCGAAACTTTCAGTAAGATTGTAAGATTGTTTTTGTTTACGTTTGTTTATATTAGGATACGAACCAGAGGAGACATCTATGTTAGGAGAAATCAGGGAATTATATACCTCTTTTATTTTTTAATCGTATCACCCCGAGCAAGGTGGTAACGCCACTGATGTGCAGGGAGCTACGTAATAGTGAAAAGAGTTGAAAAGAGAAAGCCGGAAACCACATCCTAAACAGGGAACAAGGGATGAGCCTCTTCACCTGTTCAATAGACGTGGGTGGAGTGTGAACCGGGCGAAAGATAAATCTATCTACTCCAATTGAAAAAAAAAAAACAAAGTGAGAAGATTTGAAAAGAGAAAGCCGGAAACCACATCCTAAACAGGGAACAAGGGATGAGCCTCTTAACCTGTTTAATAGACGTGGGTAGAGTGTGAACCGGGCGATAGATAGATCTATCTACTCCAATTGAAAAAAAAAACAAAATGAGAAGATTTGAAAAGAGAAAGCCGGAAACCACATCCTAAACAGGGAACAAGGGATGAGCCTCTTAACCTGTTTAATAGACGTGGGTGGAGTGTGAACCGGGCGATAGATAGATCTATCTACTCCAATTAAAAAAAAACAAAGTGAGAAGATTTGAAAAGAGAAAGCCGGAAACCACATCCTAAGCAGGGAACAAGGGATGAGCCTCTTAACCTGTTCAACAGAAGACTTAATTCGACTTAGGTAAACTGTGAAATCTTCTGTGTTCGAGTGGTAAGCACGTCAGATCTATTGGCGGTTCCTCCCCGGTATATGTGAATCGCAGGTTCGAACACTGTCGGAAGATAGATATTTTCCTTCCAAAATTCTTCGAATGTTCAGTTTGATTGATATATATATATGTATATATATATATATATATATATATATATATATATATATATATAAATGTACTGTTTAATTGTAGAAAAACAGATTATCCACTCAAATACGAGTAACCAATAAAAATAATGTGTAAACAAATATATATATATATTCAACTTGTAATCGAGTTCTTACGCGACCTAGGTTTCTACTATCAGTGGTGTCTTTAGGTGATTTGCAATTATTGCAAACCGTCTGAAGGCACCACTCATGGTAGAAACCTAGCTCACGTAATAACTCGTTTACAAATGGAAAATATTCAAAATTTCTACAATATAATTGTATTGAACACTTTTTAATACCAATGTGCACTGGTCTAATCTTATTATGACCAGAAACTAAGTAATTAAACAATATATATATTATTCGGTCTATTGTCTTCATCTTTGTTTGCATTTGTACGACATTTCAGGCCGTTGCACGCTCCGGTCTTCTTCAGGTGCTAGGAATTTTGAACCGAGCCCTTCATTACAATCACTGTGGTATACCATGCTCATTTCTTGCGTCGTAGTAATCATGAGTTATCTCTCTGTAACCCTACCAAGACAGAACAGCGTGAACTATGAACACGGCCACTATGTTATGACCGTGTTTAGAAAATAAAAGTTTCTTATAACTCTCTATGTATATATAAACCAACTCCAAAAGAGGATGCTTCCTCGACCATTACAATCTTAACCCTCTAGGGCCATTCGTATCATATTTGATACAGTATGAAAACAAGCCTTGAAAGAAATATTTTCCTGAAAAATTTTTTAAGAGAAATATTTTATAAATTTCAAATGAAAGCAGTACTGACTGCTCAGTCAATGAATACTAAATGTTTCGTTATAGGGAAATACCAAATGTTTCCTTATAGGGAAATACTGTATTAAATATGATACGAATGGCCCTAGAGAGTTAATAGATAGATAGATAGATAGATAGATAGATAGATAGATAGATAGATAGACCCTCTAGGGCCATTCGTATCATATTTGATACAGTATGAAAACAAGCCTTGAAAGAAATATTTTCCTGAAAAATTTTTTAAGAGAAATATTTTATAAATTTCAAATGAAAGCAGTACTGACTGCTCAGTCAATGAATACCAAATGTTTCCTTATAGGGAAATACCAAATGTTTCCTTATAGGGAAATACTGTATTAAATATGATACGAATGGCCCTAGAGGGTTAACCTGTTCATGCCTTTCCCCACACATCCTCATAAACTGTGCATCTTAATCTATAACCCTTCACCTCAAGTGGATCCCGAACCTTCTAAAAGTTGAACATCAATGTTAAAAGAAATAATACCAAACTGAAATTGATTTATAAAATATATTACGTGGAAAATCACGATCGTCTACACCCTGAACTATTTAATAAGGTGAGCATAGACTGAAAAAATACCAAGAGATCATAACTCAAACATCTTTTGCTTCTGTTGCCGGCTTGTCCTACATGAAATGAAACTTGTACCATTTTAAGTGTACGTCGTTCACTTTTTTGTACGGAGGTTGGGTTTTTTTTTTCTTATTTTACTTTGTTATACAGTATAAAGATTTTCAACTGTGTATTCAGTCTCTCTTAAGAAAAAAAACTTCCACGCATGTCTATTAAAATCAAAAGCATAATTTCCGCCTTGTTAAAAGCTTTTTTATACGCTTCACTTTTGAAATCTCTCTAGTAAAATGCTTTTCGTGTTTTTCGTATTACTTTTTTTCTTTTAAAAAAGACTTTTTCTCGGAATTAAATCTATTTCGACTTAGATTTATTGAGGCAAAAGGACTTTGTAAATGTGTTTCTTTGCTTCTATGTAAATAAAAGAAATGTATTCTTTACCTGTGATCTCAGAGAAAAAGATTTGCAACGCTGAGATATCTTGCAAATAATAGATAGATAGATAGATAGATAGATAGATAGATAGATAGATTCGGGTTGAGATAGATAGATAGATAGATAGATAGATAGATAGATAGATAGATAAAAATCTATTTCGACTTTGATTTATTGAGTCAAAAGGACTTTGTAAATGTGTTTCTTTGCTTCTATATAAATAAAAGAAATATATTCTTTACCTGTGATCTCAAAGAAAAAGATTTGCAACGCTGAAATATCTTGCAAATAATAGATAGATAGATAGATAGATAGATAGATAGATAGATAGATAGATAGATAGATCTGTCGTAGTTTGGCGAAATAGTTTTGATGTCAACGCAAAATAGAAATGCATATATTAAAACAGTAATGAATAATTAAAATGCTTTGCTCTCAAATAAAGAAAGCGAGAAACAATGAAACATTTATTATAAAAAATGTTGTGGGATCGCCACTCTTTGTAAATATTAATGGACTCAACTGAGTCTACATGTAATCCTGCTTATAGAGAGAACAGCAGTTGTTTACTTTGAGTTGGATCTGGAATCACAGTTGTAGTTGCAGTTGCTCTGAGCTCCACTCGGCTAGAATCAGTTACCCGGACCTACTATTTCACTTCAAGACTGTATATATTTATTTCTACTAATAGTATTCCTAAATTGAGTAACCAGCGTTCCAGTTTCTGTATTACATTCAATATAACTAACATTTTCTATCTCCATATCTGTTTTTTGTTATTTATTAATTTGTGGGGTTCCTCACCCAGAATCCACAACAGAAATATAACACATTTTATATTCAGCACTTTTTTAAAGATACATTTTTTGAAATTCATTGAATGAAATTATCCAAGCTCTAAAGAGATCGCAATTTATTTTTCTTGAATATTCCGAAATCAACTCAGTTTTGAAAAAAATTTCGAAATGTGAATCTTATCAACGTGACTATTCTTCTTCTTCTATGTGACGTGTCTTTTCAGGACGTAAGCGATCATGGCCCTCCACATCTCTCTATCCCTTGTAGCTTTTTTTACCACCTCTCCTGTTATCCCACTCAACCCACACTTCACCATTCATTTGCTCAAGCCTATTAAGTATGTCACGCGTTGCTTTCCCTTGACTGTCCTTCTCTTCATCCGTCCCATGAGCACCAGATTCTCCAATCCCTCTTTCTGCATTACATGTCCCAGAAACATCAGCTGTCTTTTCTGATGGCATTTCATTTTACAAATATATTTCCCAAAATTATACTAAAAATATCTTGAAATACTAAAGAGAAAATCTATTCAATAAAATCACTATTGGCTTCAACCATGGCCTCCAGAAAACCTGTTTCCTTTTCGTGTCTGTCCTCTCCGAAACTTCGTTTTTGCTCACGTTCTGTGCAATGTAACCTCATCGTTCTTCTGTAAAGCCACATTTCGGTTATTTCAAATCTGTCTTCAATCTGTTTGCACATAGAATTTTTGGTTCCCTGTGTCGTGTTAGATAATATCCTACCTCAAAATATATCTGATATATTTATATTTAACATTCTGTCACTGTTTTGAATATTGCTGCCTCATCCGATCTGATCTGATCTGATCTGGTGCTCTTCTGGGTATTATTATATCAATCCAAGAGGATAGCTATAATATGAAAATCCAAGTAGATATAATATGACAATCCAAGAAGAAAGATAAAATATAACAATCCAAGTGGATACATATAATATGACAATTCAAGAAGAGATAATATGACAATCCAAGAGGAAAGATAAAATATAACAATCCAAGTGGATACATATAATATGACAATCCAAGAAGAGATAATATGACAATCCAAGAAGAAAGATATAATATAACAATCCAAGTGGATACATATAATATGACAATCCAAGAAGAGATAATATGACAATCCAAGAAGAAAGATAAAATATAACAATCCAAGTGGATACATATAATATGACAACCCAAGAAGAGATAATATGACAATCCAAGAAGAAAGATATAATATAACAATCCAAGTGGATACATATAATATGACAATCCAAGAAGAGATACTATGACAATCCAAGAGGATAAATGTAATATAACAATCCAAGAGGGTACATATAATATCACAGTGCAAAAGGATAGATATAATATGACAACCCAAGAAGAGATAATATGACAATCCAAGAAGAAAGATATAATATAACAATCCAAGTGGATACATATAATATGACAATCCAAGAAGAGATACTATGACAATCCAAGAGGATAAATGTAATATAGCAATCCAAGAGGGTACATATAATATCACAGTGCAAAAGGATAGATATAATATGACAACCCAAGAAGAGATAATATGACAATCCAAGAAGAAAGATATAATATAACAATCCAAGTGGATACATATAATATGACAATCCAAGAAGAGATACTATGACAATCCAAGAGGATAAATGTAATATAACAATCCAAGTGGATACATATAATATGACAATCCAAGAAGAGATAATATGACAATCCAAGAAGAGATACTATGACAATCCAAGAGGATAAATGTAATATAACAATCCAAGAGGGTACATATAATATCACAGTGCAAAAGGATAGATAAAATATGACAATCCAAGAAGAGATACTATGACAATCCAAGAAGAAAGATATAATATAACAATCCAAGAGGGTACATATAATATCACAATCCAAGTGGATAGATATAATATGACAATCGAAAAGGAGGGATATAATATGAAAATCCAAGAGAATAGATTTAGTATAACAATCCGCCATGATAGATATGATGGTCATTCAATAAATACGGTGAATATTTCAGTATAAAGATTTCTAATAAAGAAAGAAACTTGCTGTTTTTTTTTTATTTTCCAACGTAGTCTCCCAGCAGTGTCACACACTTTTCCTATCTGTGAACAAGCTTCCGTATTCTTTCAGCGTAAAAATCTTTGGACTGATGTCTCAGCCAATCGCTCACAGCACTTTTGATTTCATCTTCACTTTTAAACTTCGTGTCTCTCGTGAACGCTTTCAAAGCACCAAACAGGTAAAAGTCTGAAGGGGCAAAGTCTTGGATCTAAGGGGGATGAGGGAGCAGTTCCCAACCCAGCTCGTTGATGGTCTGCACTGTTTTGGGCTGCTGTGTGTGGCCTTCGAGTAGGCAAGGTCATCATGGACAATTTTTTGTGTTGTCCCAACAGATAGGCTCAAACTCCTTGCAATGTCATCCACTGTCACCCTTCTATCAGACTGAATGAGGTCATTGACTGATTCGATCACCTCAGGTGACCTCACTTCTGTAGAACTCCCACGTCTATCTTCATCCTCAACACTGCTCCGTCCTTCTTTAAACAATTTAGCCCACTTGTCGGCATTTTTTCTGGCTGAAACATGTGGCACCATATGCAGTTGACATTCTCCTATGAATTTCAACTGGTTTGCACCCTTCAGCGACCAAAAACTTGATAACTGACCTCTGTTCAATCCTGAAGTATGCTTCTTGGTCGGCCATCTTTGTTAATTTCCAAAACTCTCAACGTGTTTTTTCAATCTGCCAAAAAAATGAAATCCCTTTGAAAAAGAAGTAAAGGATATTTTAATTTTTATGTAAGCTTCTACCTGTATTAGAAGTTCTTATACCGAAAACTTCACCTTATTTATTGAATGACACTCGTATAATATAACAATCTAGCTCTTTTTTTGTCTATTGTCCCAGTAGCTCTACCCCTTAAAAATCAACTTGTTACAAATCCCGTAGCAGAAGCACCTACCCCGTACCACCCAGTGGTCCACGGAGCTTGAGTAGACAATATCATTTCTTTTAAGATTACAATATTAAATCCGTACAAATAAGGCGAACCCTTGCTTGTTATCTGCTGTGATACACATTACTCTGAACTGGTACTTTTCTTCAGAACATTTTTCATGAACGACGTTTGTTGTACAGGCGGCTCCAACAACTTATTTTTTAACCATTACCAGAGAAACATTAAGGAACGAGAAAAATAGAAGAGTAATCATGTGAACAATTGATATCGCTTTTAAATTTTTTAACGTCGAAGTTGGATGGAAAACATCGATTCCAGCTTAGAATTTACGATTGGATTTTGTCAATTTTACTGGGAACTGATTAGACCTTGCCGCCAATCAAGTACGGCGCTGAAATTCATAAAGTTTAGGTGCCATAGCGAAAAGTTCATGCGAACAATTATATATGTATTTATAGAAAAGGCGCAGAGACGCCACATCACAACAGTGGGAATATGACTGACGCTGAGAGACCAGGTCAAGACCAGTAATGTTACTGATTCTTCTTTGAATTAAAGGTTTAAAAGCAATGCCAATAGTTATCGACTGTCTCCTTGATTACGCTTTTATTGTTTTTGTTCCTTAATAATGTTTCTTTTTTTTTATTCTTTCACATTTAGTGAGTTTACTGCCTTACAAAGGATCAGTCAGTCAAGTGCCATACGTGATACACACTTGGGCGATCATGTCTCGAAAGAGACTGTTCAAAAGATTTTTCTCCGCAGTAGATTGTTGTTACTTTCTGCGTTAGACTAGTTGCCAGCCAAGGGCTATAGATCCCATTTGGCCCTGCTACTTAACCCATAGCTGGAAGCACAAGCCGATTAATGCCTATTTGTGCATAAGGGAATACAACGAATTCAACAGGAATTCGAACTGTGCTCTCCAATTTCCCGTTTCAAGCCAATATCCGCTGCACCACAGCGCACAAGCAGAAGATGAAAGGTTTTTGAAAAATCCTGAAATGTTCCGGCTTAAAATAACCCAAAGCAAGGTTGATAAACCGTAAATACAAATCAGTCAATTAACTCCAGACATTTTAACTATGTCAGGAAAACGGAACACTAAAGGAAAAACTTGAAGCAACTGAAATGTGGTTCTACAGGAGGATGATGGGAATATCAAGGATCGAGCATGTGAGCAATGATGAGGTCTTGGAAAGGATGGAAACAAAAAGGAAATTAATACTGAACATCAGGAAGAGACAACTAAAGTTCCTGGGACATGCAATGAGAAAGGAGGGCTTGGAGAACCTGATACTAACAGGCCAGATAGAGGGAAAAAGAGACAGGGGAAAGCAGCGGATAACATGTTTGAAGGACCTAATCAAGTGGATGACGGAACGAGGGTTGCGTGATGTAACAGAAGAAAGCGTGCTAAGAGCCACCAGGGATAGGGAGACGTGGAAAGCCATGATCGCCTACGTTCTGAAGGGACAGGGCACATAGAAGAAATCAGGGGAGAGAATCAAAACAAGAAAAATAAGGATGCTCATTTGAACTCTTTATATAACAATAATGCTACATCATCACATAAACTATAGACCTAGTATATAAAATGAAACAAATATATACACTTTTTCTTTATTTCCAATATATCATATACATCTTGTGACGTCTTTATTCATCTTTGATGTTTCTTTCTTTGGTTATTTCCCTTTCAATCGGCGTTGAGTCCCACATGGCGTTTACATCCCATGTTTCTAGAGATATCCTTTTTGCAAAAACTTTATTAAGCTTTCCCTTGTATTCGGTGGAGGCTGACACTCGCTCAATCATTTTGAAGTCCATCAGGTCCTTACGAGTAATGATTCCAGTTACTTGGTTCAATTCGTTGACCACTACGAGATGACGCAGACCCAGCGTTCGAAAAATCATGTATGTCCGATAAAGCGAGAATTTTTCGGAAATGCACATCGCAGATTCGTTGATGAAAGGCGTCTGCAACGATAAACGGATTAAATCAAAGAAATAAAAAATTAATTAAAGAATAGACACCAGAGAAATATGTCAAACAAGTTATTATTCCTTGTGGTTTTTTATTATATCAAATTCCACCATCACAATGTCCAAGACCAGCTCAAGGCAAGTAGTTACTGTTATAATGATTACGATGAAGGAGGTGCATGATATGAATGAACGAGGAGTTGGAAAGAAGTGAATATTATGAAGATAGGGAGGATAGATAATAATTAATCCTAGATTTGAAGAGATTAGGATTATAGGGTAGAGGGATACTGTTAAAATTGTTGCAATTAATAAGAATTAAAGAGGAAGGGGTTAAAAATAAAGAGGAAAGATTAACATGAGATTATTAAAATAAAGAGGAAAAATTAACATGAGATTATGAAAATAAAGAGGAAAGATTAACATGAGATTATGAAAATAAAGAGGAAAGATTAACATGAGATTATGAAAATAAAGAGGGAAGATTAACATGAGATTATGAAAATAAAGAGGAAACATTAACATCAGATTATGAGAATATAGAGGACAGATTAACATGAGATTTTGAAAATAAAGAGGAAAGATTAACATGAGATTGTAAAAATAAAGAAAGATCAACATGAGATTATGAAAATAAAGAGGAAAGATTAACATGAGATTGTAAACATAAAAAGGGAAGATTATCATGAGATTGTGAAAATAAAGAGGGAAGATTAACATGAGATTATTAAAATAAAGAGGAAAGATTAACATGAGATGATGAAAATAAAGAGGAAAGATTAACATGAGATTATGAAAATAAAGAGGAAAGATTAACATGAGATTATGAAAATAAAGAGGAAAGATTAACATGAGATTATTAAAATAAAGAGGAAAGATTAACATGAGATTATGAAAATAAAGAAGAAAGATTAACATCAGATTATGAAAATAAAGAGGAAAGATTAACATGAGATTATTAAAATAAAGAGGGAAGATTAACATGAGATTATGAAAATAAAGAGGAAAGATTAACATGAGATTATTAAAATAAAGAGGAAAGATTAACATGAGATTATTAAAATAAAGAGGAAACATTAACATGAGATTATTAAAATAAAGAGGAAAGATTAACATGAGATTATGAAAATAAAGAGGAAAGATTAACATGAGATTATGAAAATAAAGAGGAAACATTAACATCAGATTATGAGAATATAGAGGACAGATTAACATGAGATTTTGAAAATAAAGAGGAAAGATTAACATTAATATGAGATTACTGTTCTAAGCCCTCACACGATGATCTTTTCAACAAAATCTCATTTCTTTAAAGAACTTAGAACTTTCTCTTCACATTTGTAATACAAGGGAAATGATGATGATTCGTCTCCGTCGATGTATCATGACACAACTTAGTTACAAACGTCTGTATTAATGGAACTAGAGAATGAAGCGCTCATCTGAACATTTGTGAAGTGGCGATAATAAAGTAATAGGCTTCTCCTACAAGATTAAAAACATGAATATTCTTATTTCAGTTGGCAATGAGAAAATATAAATCAAATCAATGATTGATTCCTGCGGGTCATTTGATAGAATAAAGTTCACCCAATGTAAGGCTCGAGAGTACCTCAAGGTTAGTTTTAAAATAGTTATGCTGAATGAGCTGCGTGATGTGAATTAAATTGGAGGTGGTTTAAAGTGAAGATTATCAGAGTAAAGATAGTAGATAACGACTAATAGACATTTGACTTGAAATAGTTAAGATTATCTATTGAATATTAAAGAGTTAATCCGATTCGAGGCTCGTGAGCCACTCAATGTAAGGTGTGTGGTAGAAATGTCGGAAGAATCAAAAAGATATATAACGATATAGGAATAAAAAAGATATACACCCTTGTGCAAATTAATTGAAAAAACTGCTTTAGTTTCCGTTAATGTGACCAGTTTTAGACCCACTAAAATGACATGGTGTAATCAATTTCTATTTTTACCTCAGATCATTTTATTTGCAGTGGTGTGCAGTGGTGTATATGAATCTATTTAATGGGTGTGTGATTAAATTGATTTGGCCTTGAAAAATATTGTCATTCGTAATTGCATCAAATTTTTATCACGCCCAGACACTATAATTCCGACTGTTGATTAGTTGTCCTACGGCCATCGTCTGCGATGGACGTTACTCCAAAGAAGCGTACGAAAATTGTAACTCTGCACGAACACACTGGCAAGCTTTAAAGAGAGATGGCTGATATACTTTGTGCCAGCATTTGAGTTGAGTTTGAGTTTTGTTTCACGGCATATCAACCTCTGTGGGTTATTTAACGCCAAAAAGGTGCGCTTTTAAGGTATATTTTTTTCAATGTTCGGTTATAATGTGAGCGTTGATTAGTCAGATTTTAATGAAAGTTTTTTGTTTTTATTCTTTTTTATTTTAGAAAACTGAAAATGTCTTCTAGTTTTGATTCAAAAATGTTTTGCTGAGAATAATTTTTTCCTTCAAAAATGTGTTATAGTAATAATTTTTTCTTTAAAAATGAATTGTTGATAATATTTTTCCTTCAAAAATGTATATTTTTCTATAAAAACTATTTTTATGTATATATTTCTATAAAAGTGTATTTTTATACTTTCATAGTGTTTTGACCCAAGTTTGTGGGTTAACTATTTGCCCATAGCTGGGACTTTAACAGGTGCTTCCACTCCGGGTCAGGGTTGACCTGGTAACAGCAGCAATTAAGAGGTGGTTCCATGCCTCTCACAACCTCCCAATCAGAGGCCTTGCTGCCGGATGCAGTTTAATGTCATGCCCAGGGCCAATCAGCATTTCAAAATTCAGCCATGTCATCAAAGCGAAGAAACAAACTGGATCCATCAATCAAAAACATAAAGAAAATTGCGGTTGAAAGATGAAAAGACATCAAGAGACGACGTATACGTGATCAAAGAAAGTGTGAAAGATCCTAGGAAGACATTATTCGCTTGGTTTCAATTGAATTGAACAAGGGTGTATAACGATCGACTTTTGACTTTCTCCTTAAATTTTGAATATGGAGAAAATTAGAGATACTCATGCTGAGTGTTACCAAATTAGGGTCCGGAACATAAAGGGTTACTAAATAGATAGCAATTGACCCTTGACATGAAGGGGTTGAGATTGTAGTGCTCAAAGAGGCATCTATGCAAGCATCTGTTTGACATTTTGGGACAAATCTGCCTGAGTGGAAAACAGAAGAAAAGAGTGTCATTCGACTCCGTGGACGTAGCATGGTGTGCCGAAGTAGTCTAAACTGGTGGAACTAAAAAAAATGGAGCGCTCATCTGAACATTTACGATGGAAATAGCGATAGTGTACACTACCGGCCATAATTATTTGGCCACACCAGTTCTTAAAAAATGATGTATTTCATATTAGTTTTGGTATTTATTGCCAAGTGGAAAATTCTAAATGAAATTAGAATAGTTTTTTGTTATTATTACTTTGCAAAATTTTACAAGGCAGCTTATTGGCTGGCCTTTTCTTCGGCCAGCCAATAAGAAGAAGAGACTAGCATGGGGAAGAGAGCACAAAAACTGGACACCAGAACAGTTCATTTGATGCACATGTTATTGTGCAGTATTAACAAAGAACAATTATATTTTCATTTAGAATTATCCACTTGGTCCGTAATCTGCTCGTTCTTTAAAACATCTGATTTTCCTTGCAATCACACGTTTCACAACATTACTAGGGTAACCGTTACCTTCAAAAATACTTTGCAAATTAGCGAGTTCACTATCCAACCACACAGGGAAACAAATTATAAGGGTACGGTGAACCAGCGTCTCAATTAAACCTATTTTTCGGAACTTTGGTAC
>JBBBDQ010002273.1:842500-997500 GCA_037127315.1 Ascarosepion bandense | reverse complement strand
TTACTCAAATAAAACTTTTCACAAGAAAAATATACTTATTGCTAAAATAAATTTAATATTTAGTATAATAGCCTTTTGCTTTGATTACAGCCTTCATTCTGTCAGGCATTGACATCACAAGCTTCTTCAATGTATCTAATGGTATCTCCTGCCAAGCAGCTTGTATTTGTTTCCAAAGTGTGTCTTGCAAAGTAACATTAGATTTATCAATTTTTTTTAATCCAAAATATCCCATAGATGTTCAATAGGATTGAGATCAGGGCTTTGTGGGGGCCAATTCAAATTCAGAAGCCTTCCTTCCTCTTCCTTTTTAGTTAAATAATTCTTACAAAGGTTTAGCTTTTCACCCTGTATTTGAATTTCAGTGAGGTTTTTAGAAAAATCACCCCTGTCCTAATAATTTTTCACATTTCCAGTAGTGTGCAAAAGTGTTAGGTCAGGGGTGATTTTAAACTTTATTTTGATGCCTCATGAAAGATAAAATAGTTCTTGTCCTAATACTTTTGCACAGTACTGTACATATATATAGAGAGAGAGAAAGAAAGAAAGAGAGAGAGAGAGGAGTGAGTGAGGAGTGATAGATAGATAATGTTCAGGCGGAAAGAGATAGATAGATAGATAGATAGATAGATAGATAGATAGATAGATAGATTCTAATTAAAAAATATTTTCTCACGCCATAATTTCAAGATGCAATATCACTTTGTAAACAAAATTTATTTAAATAGCTTCATTTCTTAAACTAAACTTTATTAACTTTCTGTTCAAGCATAACTAACTAACCACACTCCAAACGAAATATTCTCTTTTATTTCTGGTCTAATTCGGCAGGTTTTAGAAAAACAATTTTGCAAACGTGTGAAGAATGTTTCATTTGAGGTGATAAAATATTTACAGTTCTTTCATCGTATAGTCAGGTTTTGTGAGACGTCACGAAAATTATGTATTACTTGAAAAACGGAAAAGCAAAAGAAATATTTTATGGAAGCTAGACACAGCTGATACCATGAGATTTGAAGAACAGAATGCCCACCATGGTGTTCCTGTTAGCACCAAGACGCCGGACATAGCAACCTACTTGGGCCCGTGATCTTATAAAATGAACTGTGTGATCCGATTAGTCACAATTCTGGTTGCTTTCTGCTTGATGGCAGGGCACGTGTATTTAGACTAAAACAAGTAAAGAAATTTAAAGAAATTCAAATACCTGGGAAGTGTTCTCACAGAAAATTGAAAGTGCAACAGAGAGATCCAAAGCCGCATTGGCATGACCAAAGAAGCCGGTAAATTTTCGTTTTAGGTCCCGAAGGCTTTTCCTCCTTCAAATTTATCCAAAATAACATTATTTCTGTGCAAATGTATATGCTGAACTCAAATCAAAAATTAGTTATTGAAGAAATCTACCTTTTTCATCTGAAAGTCCATAAGAAAATCGAACTACATTTTGTCTCCCGTAACTCTAATGCAGTCATGTAATTAACTGCTGAATGACTTTCTGCGTAGGACAACAAATTTCGGTCTATTTTCGGTCGATTTTCTTCCTTTACTGAAACTTCCGGTGATTTACTTCCTGTAATGAAAGTAATACGCTATTGTATTTCTACGCTTATTACTTTCATTACAGGAAGTAAATAGCTGGAAATTTCAGTAAAGGAAGTAAATCAACCGAAATTTGTTGCCTACGAAGTACGTCATTCTTCAGTTAATTACATGACTTCGTGAGAGTTACGGGAGAGAAAAAGTGCGAGATAGAGTTCGTTTTTTATGGACTTTCAAATAAAAAAAGGTAGGGTTCTTCAATAACTAACTGTTGATTTAAGTTCAGTATATACATTTGCACAGAAATAATGCTATTTTGGATAAATTTGAAGGCGGGAAAAGCCTTCGGGACCTAAAACGAAAATTTACCAAAAGGCCGTTCAGAAGCTAAGCATAGAACTCAGAGACATTGGAAACAAAGAAAAGAGTGCTGGACTGCTACGTGATATTTGTCCTTCTGTATGAAAGTGAATGTTGGATGATCTCATTAAGGATGAAGGCGAGACTTGATCGATGAGGTGATGGAGAGGATGCAAACTAGAAGACAACCCATACTTAACATCAGTACGAGAAAGATGAGGTTCCTTGTAATATGTCATAAGGAATGAGGGCCTTGAGAATTTAATACTCACAGGACGGATAGAAAGAAAAAGAGATAGGAGAAAGCAGCATGAGACATACTTGATAGGCTTGAGCAAATCGATGGCAGAGCGGGGTTTGGGAGAGAAACCAAGAGGAAGAATTTTGAGAGCCACAAGAGACAGAGCCAAGTGGAATTTTACAAGCGACTACGTCCTGAAAAGACGAAGAAGATGATTGCGTTTCTACTGATCTTTCTAAACACGCCATTGCCGCAATGGCTTATCTATTCGTCGACTCCAATTTTCCTAACAATAATGGGTTATTCCGGTTAAATGATACACCATAGCTTTTTTTTTTTTAATCATATCATCCCGAGCAAGGCGGTAACGCCACTGATGCACAAGGGGCTACGTAAGAGTGAAAAAGATTGGAAAAGAGAAAGCCGGAAACCACATCCTAAACAGGGAACAAGGGATGAGCCTGTTCAATAAATGTGGGTGGAGTTGCTCAGAATTGATTTCCAGAGCATTTTTATAGACTTTCGATGAATAAGGAGTAGAGGCATCAATTTTGCCTGATATAAACTCAATGGAACATGGCGTGAGATATTGTTTTTCTTTTTTTTTTTTTTCACACGTGTCTACCAGTATCAGAAAGATGTAAAAAGCAATAGAAACAGCATGGGTCATCATTTTTTGATAAAATACAACGAATCTGCAATTTTATTAGTCCTGACCTGGCATATAGGCTTTAGTCACTTTTCCTCAGCCATAACTCATCTGACCGGCTAAGAAAAGATGGGTTAAGCCATACGATGTTATGTCTGCATGATTTCGGTATATGTTTACTTTCTTTTCTTTTAACAAAGAATTCTGAAATTATATCGTGTTTTCTGTTAGTTAAGTACTTTTTCATAATAGTAAAATTAAATATATTAAGATATTTAATTTTACTATTATGAAAAATTACTTTATTACCAGAGTTAGAATATAATCTAAATTAGATAGATTTATGAATATTGTCTAGAATTCTATGGTGGTGGTTAGAATATTTGTGGATGTATTTGTGATTGCAAGAATCTTAACTATATGATTTGTACATGAAGTTAATCATTTTATCGTTAGTGGTGATAGTGATTTTCAGTTCGTGAACTTTAAAAAAAACTTTATCAAGTCCTTTCTTAGTTAGTCAGTTTGTTGTGAGCTTATTTTTTTTTTTTATTCTTCATCTCTGTAGAGGTCGTTGTTTCTTTTTTTTTAACTTGAAGATATACCTAAGTTTCCATAATAATAAAATGCCGCGTAATTTACTGGCTTCCGCAGAATCAAACGTTCCCATGGCAATCTGGATTCATTTTTGGGGTGATGAATAGAATAGATTTTTGCGCATGTTTGATAATATTGAAGTCTTGGCTGTTAATCGAGTAGTCATCTTTAGCTTAGTTTAATGCATCAGTTTTTCAATAATAAACTTTTCTTTCTTTTTTTATCATCATATCGCCCCAAGCAAGGCATTTTACTGCCACTGTTTTGCAGGGGGTTACATAGAAGGAAAGTTATGAGAAAGAGTGACAGGTTATAGGGGGTAAGAGAAAGATGAGAATACAGATGAGAAAAGGAGCATGAGAGAGAGGATGCAGGTTAGTGAGATAGGAGATGACTGTTGACTTTACATTTAAATTCTTGGAGATTGTAGCTGTCGGGAAAGCAAGTAAATGGAAGGAATATCCACATGCGGAAAGTGCGAGAAAAGACGCTGATGGAGTAGAATTTGCGTTAGCATTTTATTGTAAGATAACGATTGACATTGGATTTAAATTTTGGAAGATCCAATTTTAACTGGGAAGCAAGAAACCGGAAGAAAGTCTCACAAGCGATGGAAGAAACTGTTAACATAGGACTTACGATTACATCTAGCCAGTTTAACTGTAAATTGATTAGACTTTGCCATATATATATATATATATATATACATATATATAATTATTATTATTCAGTTGTTTTTTTTAATTTGTTTTTGCTTTAAACATGTATAGTATATAGACTATAATACTATAATATATGTATACTATATATATATAGTACGCACATATATATGTATATATATTATATGTATTATATTATACTATAAATATATACACTTTATATATATATATATATATATAGATATATATATAGATATATATATATATATATATATAAAGGAAAACTCAACACGTCATTTAAATTGGTGATAAATTATAATTAATGTCAATGAGCTTAATTAGCTAATTTCATCAGACCACAGACTATTCTTTCCATTTGGTACAAAAAAATTTGTCGGAATAAGCATTTTCTTTAACTGAAGAGAGGGATAAAAATAAAAATAAAATAAAAATAAGAAGGAAAAGAATACTTTTGCAGAGTACTATATATATATATACCCAAAGATTAGCTCAAAAAATGTGCATACATGATGAAAAAAATGTCCCAAATTTAATGAAAACGAACTTTTATCATTAAAATCTTTAGGTTATTATCAAAAGGAAAGACCAAGTTTTTTTTTTCTTCATTAAATAATATTTGTTATCGTTTTTAGATTCTTCAAAATCTTCGTCAATAAATTTGTTGTTCTTACGTCAGCAGAAGACTTTGAATTAGTACAGGAAATTTCAGCGTCTATTTTGCGGTGAAAAACCCCTAGTTTGGAAGTTCTTGCAAAAGTAAAATAACGGTTTTAATTAAACTTTCAGAACTTATTCACAAATGAAATTTTCTTAGAAATGTTTCTTCGTTTAGAAAATCTTGGTAAAAACTTTGTCTACATCTGTTAGAGCCTACTATAATTATTTCATTTAAGAAATTTCGATAAATTTATTTATTGTCTTTTCTGATAAAATGTGTATAGATTTTCCTCTTAAAATGTATATACCTTTTTCTTGTCCTAATACTATGGATGTGAGTTGTAGTGCAATGGATATCGACTCGGAACGAAAAATCGAGGAGAATACCTTGGAAATACCCTTGGAAAAGGTATTAATCTGTCTCTTCCCTCCATTTATGGGTTAAATAGTAGGATAGATTGGGTTTTATATCCTTGGCTGGATGGTTTTTCTATTGATATGAAATACTAAACTGATCCCCCAATAATATAATAAATCTATTACCCTGCTAGCTATGAGACAAATCACATTACAGATTGGGGTCTATTGCCTTACTCGGCAACCAGTTTACCGCAGAAAGCAATGGCAACCTACTGCGGGATAATCTTCTGTCCAGTCAATCATGTCTCTTTCGAGACATGATCGCCCAAAGCGTATATCATGTATGGCACTTAACTGACTGACTGATTTACTGAACTAACTGTTCCTGTTTTTTTTTCTACTGGAAATAGAAACAAAATAAAATGAGTTAAATAAGTCTTACCTCCAAATAATTTACCCATGTTACTCCCTTGTTTTCTTCACTCATTTCAAGCAGAATTTCGTCTCTGTTTTGAAACAGATCCTCCCTCATCAGTAAGACGTACAACTCCATCCTATGAAATAAAAAAAATAAAATCCTTACTAAAAAAAAAAAAAAAAGAGAAACGATATAAATAAAATTGAATAAAAATAATAATTACATACAAACTGCGATATCATTTCTGATTAAGGTTTCTGCTGGTCATAAAGTGGGGGATTGGTTTTCTATTGATATGAAGTAATAAACTGGTCCCCCACTAATTAATAATATGATACATCTATTCCCACGCTAGTTATGAGACAAATTACAAGACAGATTTGGGTCTATAGTTTTACTCGGTAACCATTCTACCGCAGAAAGCAATGGCAAACTACTGCGGGATAATATTCTGTCCAGTCAGACATGACTCTTTCGAGACATGATTGCCCAAATCATTTCAGCAACATACCTGTTTAAGATCCTCGTATACATTGTCGAGTCACCCCATGCAGTCAGAAATGACGGACAAACATATCGATCAGTCAGTCGTTTAAGTACAGTATGTGAAACACGCTTAGGAGATCATGTCTCGAATTGGATATGACTGACTGGACAGAGTATTATCCCGCAGTAGGTTGCCAATACTTTCTGCGGTAGATTGGTTGCCAACCAAAGCTATAGAACCAAATCTACCCTTTTATTTAACACATTACTGGAGGGAAAAGATGGATTAATACCTTTCCCAAGGGTATTTGTGCGTAAGTAAATGCTAAGAATTTAACTGGAATTCGAACTCGGCTCACCGATTTCTCGTTCCGAGCCGATATCCACTGCACCATAACTCACATATGTCGTCTAAAAAGACGTTAACATATATACTGACGTTGCTACTATCTATTTAGTAACTAACATTAAGATAAAAGATAAAAAAAAAAAACAGTCTAATGAGAGAGAAAGAGAGAGGGAGAGAGAGAGAAACTGCTTGGTGTTGAATTCAATGTACACTTTATATTTTGAAAAATACATCATTTAGATGCGGTTAGGACACATCATCAGTGATGTTACCCTGGTTCATTGACGGTTTCGGTCCTTTAAAAACATCATACCTTCTCCCCAGGTTGGCCCAGCCAAGGTTGATCAGGCCCCGGCCTGTGTCCTAATCTCTGTTTGCTATGTTATTGGAATGCAAAATGTTTTGGTTGCACAGAAGAAGTGGAAAATTTTTTTTGAATAAGGTCGTCCACAAATAAATGAATGTCCAGCGATGATAATGTGTAAATGGTTCCAGTAAATATCCGGAAATATATAAATTAAAATAAATTGATATCCGTCATATTAATGTGAAGATGAATGGTTAAAATAGCTAAATGACTAGATAGTAAAAAAAACTCATTAAATATACTAAAATAAATACATAAATTACGATGTGGAAGATACCATTCCATAGGGATGAAGGAATATGCTATTAAAAAGATCGAAAATCGTACCGAATACAGTAGATATGTAAATAACTAAAATTAAAAACGAATGATATTAGTGTAATATTTCTGATTAAAAAACTACGGGGATTTTAAAGATAAATGAATAGATAAAAACTGGAACAAAATACAAAAGTAAAGCTAATGATATTAATGAAATATTTGGGATTATTAAAAAAATGATTGATATGAATAGATAAATGAATAGAAAAAAAATCGTCGCATTTGGTGACATTAATCTAGGTTATTTCATTTCCTCGCCATGGTTTTTTGGTCTATCGGACACTACCGTTATTTTGTCCCGTCCCGTTATTTTATCTCGGCATATCCAAATCCACCTGGATGACCCAAAGTTGTATCTAGGATTGTTTGAGTCATTTTCCTCTTTTTTAACCCTGTAATTCCCATTTTATTGAAGGCCAAATTTAAAGATTTCCCAGTGAAACCCCTCACACCAATTTCGATTGGGTAACATATTACTTACCATCCTCGTCTTCTACACTCATTAACAAGTTCTTGGTATTTGTTCATTTTGTGTTGGTGTGCAACTTCCATGCTTTCTTCCCATGGGACTGTTAGTTCCCACAGAATAATCTGTTTTGTTAAATTCGAAAACAAGACCATATCTGGTCGTAAGGAAGTACTTAGAATGTGTTCTGGTAACCTCAGTCGGCATCCTAGGTCTACCATGAGTTGCCAATCTGAGAAAGTACACATCTTGTGGGTTTCTTACATACTGGTTTTTTTCGCCCGCCCTTACAAATTGAATTTTCTCTTTCTGTGGGTTAAATTTTGAACTCCGGATGGCTGTGTTGAATATTTCGGTTAGTTTCTTTAAAACTTTATCATGGCGCCAGCGATATCTCCCATCACTTAAGGCCTTGGGACAACTACTAAGTATATGTTGGAGTGATGCTCTTCCTGAACATAACTTGAAGGAGTTATGTTCTCCCATCTGGTCCATGCTCCTTGCTGGCTTAATCCCACAATTTTTGTGATTCTATCCTCCTCCACACTAGCTCTTACTTCATTTTGGAGAAGTTTTTGGTAATCTTTCTTATTTGTCTTGTCCATAGGTTTCCGCTGGTTGTAGCCTGATCTCATTGTCCCTTCTGCAACAGTTTCTATAATTGTTTTCATTTTTAGCCTCTCTTCAGCCAACCGTAATTCTCTTCCTGCATCCCATTTCTTGCCAGTATGTACTAATATCCCGGCGTCGGCAACTTTAGGGTCTTTAGAATTTTGGTACATCAGAACTTCTCTTGTGCGAGAGACCTTAAATTCTTCGACTAACCCACTAACGGGCAGTTGTATTGCGTTTGTCTTCCCGTATAGGGCTGTGCTGCTTAGTGAACATGGTAGGACAAGCCATTTCCGAATAGAACTACTAATCTTCCTTTCTAGGGACTCGACCGCCGATATTGGCACGCTATAAATCGTTAATGGCCATAAAATCCTGGGTAAATTTGCGTGTTGGTATAGCCAAGTTTTAAAAACGACCTGGGAGCCCAGACTTATCAACTTTTTTAATCCATATTGTTAGGTTGTTGATTGTCTCATTAATGGAGGTCGTATCTTTTAACGTGTGGTGGAATACTTTTCCTGGGCTTTTTACTGGTTTCTCTGTCAATATGGGAATGTCTTGGACTGCGATTCGGAAACGGAATTTATTGACCACTTTTCCTTTTTTTATGACGACTGATCTTGATTTTGTCGGTTTTAATTTCATTCTGGCCCATGCAATAAGCTTCTCTAAGCCACGCGCTAACCACCTACATCCAGTGACAGAGGCCGCTGTAACTGTTAAATTGTCCATATAAGCTCTTATTGGGGGTTGCCTTATTCCAGATTTGGTAATAGGACCACGGTATTCCCTTTCAGCAGATTTGACGATCATGTTTAAGGGTGAAAAGTGAAGCAGATATTGTGCAGCCAGTGTTAATTCCCCTTTCTAGTCTATGCCAGTCCGATCTCACTGGTCCCGATGAGATCCTTATTTGAAAATTTTCATAGTAATCCAGGATAAGCGTTGTAATTTTACCTGGAACGTGATATTTTTCAAGAGTAAGCTCCACCAGTTTGTGTGGAATGGACCCGTGAGCATTAGCTATGTCCAACCACAAAACGGCCAAGTCACCTTTTTTTTCTTTTGCTTCTCTTAGTAGTTGTGTCACAATTCCCGTGTGCTCGAGGCAGCCTGGTATTCCAGCAATCCCACCCTTCTGCGCTGAAGGGTCAATATATTTGTTCTTTAACAAATAGTTCTCCAGCCGCCGGGACAAAATTCCGAAAAATATCTTGCCTTCAGTACATAATAAAGAGACACTTCGGAATTGTCCTATATCTTTTGAATTTTCCTCTTTAGGGACCCAAACGCCTTCCGCAAATCTCCACTGTTCGGCTATTTTTCCTCTCCGCCATATTGTTTTGATTATAACCCATAGTCTCCTGAAAAGTCTTGTGCAGCGCTTGTATACAGCATACGTCACACCGCTTGGCCCTGGAGCTGACGCTGATCTTGCTGCACGTACGACATCTTGGATCTCGGTTCTCTCATGTCAAAATTTACCGTTGGAAGTTCAGGTGTGATCACTGAATCGTTTCCGCCCAGATCTTTCTCTCTGTCAGGGTCACTTAACGTATCGTGTAGGAAAGAATTAACAGTGCTTGAAGAACATTTCAGTTGCCCTGTTCGTTTGTCACCAAGTAGCTTTCTAGCAAATCCAAATGGGTTTGCTATGAAAGCTGTTCTTTTTCTGGCTTTCTCTTTTCTCCGTTTCCTGAGCCACTCTGCTTTTCTGGTGGATTTAAGTTTATTCCTCACGATGTCGCGAAGCTCCACGAGTGCCAGACGTTCCTCTTCACTGGCTTTTCGAAATTGTTTCCGAAGGGCTTTTAATTCCTGTCTTAACTCCTTAATTTTTTCTGTCCGACGATTATTCTTTTTTATTTCTCTTTCACCCTCTTCTACGCAACCGAATCTGCCCGTGGCGTAATTAATTATGGTAGTTGTCATAGCTTTTAGACGTTTGTCTGCATTTCCTGATGATGTTGCATCTAGAATCATACAGACGTGTTGATCGAATTCAAGCCATAAATTTGTCTCACTCGCCTTGGGCCATTTAATATTCTTTGACTTGTTTGGCCAGGCCAGGTGCGTGAAGGCGTGAATGGACTGGGCTCTGTGGTGTGACTCCGGGCCTGGCTCCTCCTTCCGTCTTACCAGGTAAATTACCTGTGCGGTGCACCTGGCTTTGTTGTACTAAACATTCATACGGGTCTGGTGGATCTTTAGACCACGTTCATTTTTGCATTCTTTACCGCAGATACGTGTTGGTTTCATAGTCCTTTGCACTATAACGCACATATGTTGTCTAAAAAGACGTTAACATATATACTGACGTTGCTACTATTTAGTAATTAACATTAAGATATAAGATAAAAAAACAGTCTAATGAGAGAGAAAGAAAGAGAGAGAGAGGGAGAGAGAGAGAGAGAGAAAAACTGCTTGGTGTTGAATTCAATGTACACTTTATATTTACTTACTTATGCTCTATCTCTGATATTAGGCACCTTTGCCCATATATATATATATATATATATATATATATATATATATACTACCGGCCATAATTATTAAGCCACCCCAGTGTTTAAAAAATGCTGTATTTCATACTATTTTTTAGTATTTATTGCCAAGTGAATAATTGTAAATGAAAATAGAATGGTTCTTTTGTTAATACTGCACAATAACATATGCATCAAATGAATTTATAAATATTTAATAATTACCGATATTGCAGGTTTCATCAATGAAAGAATGAAGAAAATTGAAGGTGATTCGGACGAGTTCATCTTTGCTTCCTTGTCTTGTAAAATTTTTCAAAGTAATAATAACAAAAGAACCATTTTTTTTCATTTGACAATAAATACTAAAAATAGTATGAAATATATCATTTCTTTAAAAAAAACTGGGGTTGCCTAATAATTATGGCCGGTTGTGTACATTAAAACTATATTTTCATATATACATTAAAACTATATTTTCATATATACATTAATACTATATTTTCATATATATATTAAAACTATATTTTTCATATTTTTTTTTCAATCATATCACCCCGAGCAAGGCGGTAACGCCACTGATGTGCAGGGGGCTACGTAAGAGTGAAAAGTTTGGAAAAGAGAAAGCCAGAAACCACATACTAGACGGGGAAAAAGGGGGGAGCCTCTTCACCTGTTCAATAGACGTGGGTGGAGTGTGAACCGGGCGATAGTTTACTCTATCTACTCCAATTGAAAAAAAAAATAAAGAAAAGAAAAGAGTGAAAAGATTGGAAAAGAGAAAGCCGGAAACCACATCCTAGACAGGGAACAAGGGATGAGCCTCTTCACCTGTTCAATAGACGTGGGAGGAGTGTGAACCGGGCGATAGTTTAGTCTATCTACTGCAGTTGAAAAAAATAAATAATTAAAAGAGAAAGAGTGAAAAGATTGGAAAAGAGAAAGCCGGCTCATTAAAACTATATTTTCATATATATATTAAAACTATATTTATATGTACACATTAAAACTATATTTTTATATATACATTAAAACTATATTTTTCATATATATATTCACACGATATTTTTAATATATTCATTAAAACTATATTTTCTTATATACATTAAAACTATGTTTTCATATATACATTAAAACTATATTATTCATATATACATTAAAACTATATTTTCATATATACATTAAAACTATCTAATCTAAACTTATTTATAAATGGAACTTTCTCTTTGTGTGCGTCTGTGTGTGTGTATCCGTTACCTATAGACTCCAAAACGGCTGAACCGATTTTCTTGAAAATTTATGCAGTTGTACTATAAGCCTTTGCGAGTCTTCTTAGCTAGGTTTTGTGTCGAGGTACCCTCGATAAATATCGATAATCGATAATCGATAATCGAAAACATCGGGTTATAGAAAGAGTCGTCCAATTTTAATCAAATTTGATAGACTCATATAGACAAAGACATAAGAAACGATATTCAGAAGTTTCAAGGCTGCAGTTCATACAATAGTGCAGAAAATCGATAATATATACATATATATATATATATATATATATATATATATATATATATATAACGCAAGATGTTTGTGTGTGTGTCTGTTTATCTATCTGTATTTCCTTTAAACAAATCCACAATTTTTATCCGATTATCACCAGACTTCACACAAATATTCTTTAAGCTCTTTCTGAGCTCTAGGATCATGGATTAGTTTTAAAGCTTTCATTACACCCGAGTAACGCAGGGCTAAATTTTTTCCCATCCAAAACATTAATTTAAAACAGTGCTCGATATATGATGTATAGAGCTGTGAATATTTATTATAAATTATGTTTATAACATGTACGTAATTTTTTCTATATATGTCCTCTTCTCTACAATCATATGTTTGTTTCAATGTTGGGTCCCCAACATTTCATCAGGGGGGAAAGAGCAAGAGTTGGAACTATCTTCTGTTTATATTTGGTTCATTGTTGTGGGGTTGGTTGGGGTTATTGCTAATGAAGGGAATGTGTCTTTCGTTTTGACCGTTAGACTTTTGAAGAACTTGGTGTGTAAGTATGAAATTGTTAATTAATGGTATTATCTGTTGGAATGTACGTTTTTATCGGTCGGGTCTATCTTTTGGTTAGAGTTGGGAGGATGGGAAGAGTGTTTGAAAGAATGGAAGCGAGTTATTGTGTTAGGAGGTGTCTATTGACCTTACATTTAAACACCTGGAGATTGTATCCGTCGGGGAAGCAGTCATGTGGAAGGGAATTCCACAGTCGGGAAGTACGAGAAAAGAAACTGTTGGAGTAGAAGTTGCGGTTGCATTTTATCGGTTTCACTGTAAAAGGGTGGGATCTAGTTGCTAATCTAGTATCTCGTCCTTGAAGCCTTGTGTATATAAGGATTATGGTTAGGTTATGAAGGCTGTCACAGTGCGTTTAGTAAAATAAAGGAAGGTAAATAAATTGTTGGGTATTACCTATTTATTAAACATTAATATTTCGAGATTAAAATCTCATCTTCAGAATGTTAGAGAGCTTGTGTTTGAGTCCACGCCTTTCAACAAATGGTCCTGGCTGGCTGCTGCTGCTGTTGTTAATTGTAGTGTGTGTGTGTGTGTGTGTGTGTGTGTGTGTGTGTGTGTGTGTGTGCTAGGGCATGTATGTGTGCGTGTTTATGGTGTGTATATGTGTGATTGATAGTTGGGATTTTTATAGTCTGATGGTATAATTTTGCTTTGATATGTGGTTTATCTAAGTATGTGTTGACCTGACCGTTAATTTGACCTTTCGATATTTTGACGTTTCTCAGACATTTCAAATACACGGTTGAAAATTCATCCTGGTTCTGGTGCAAGGATAAGAACGTTTTGTAATTTGCTTGAAGCGTTGTGTATATTAGGAATATGGTTAGGATTTGAAGGCTGTCACAGTGCGTTTAGTAAAATAAAGAAAGGTCGTTAAGTTGTTGGGTCTCACGTATTTATTATACATGCGTATACATTATACACACGAAAACAGTAGAATTCTTGAAATTTGGTAAGGTAAATTCCAATAGAGACAAACTCCCAAGAGAACTCAATGTTAAAATTTATTGTTCAATTTAACAGAGTATTATAATCAAGAAGCAAAATTTAGATATGTTTACAAATCCATGGTAATATATATTTCGCGACTCCAGCCGCTCCTCAAACCAAATTCATATTACAATGAATGTTTCAAATTTGTCCAGAAGAAGTCACGTGAAATAGAGAAAAGAAAAAAGAAAAAAGAAAAATACATATTAAAAAGAAGATAAAGAAGAGAAGAAGAGGGGAAGAAGAACCGAGGCTTAACTTGATGTATTAAATCTTAGCTTCGCGCATCGACTTTAACCTAGATTCACGAAAAACCTTTCGTTGGTGGAAGAAATTAACTGTGACCCGAGCTGCCAATTGTCTGTTTTAGATGTATGATATTGAGATTTGAAACTCAAAAATTGGGGGTTGAATTTACGCTCGGAAAATAATTGTTAGTTTTTCGAGTTCATTTTAGTCATAATAATAATAGGAGTTTTATATTATTATAGTGATAATAACGTGGCAGTAAAGGAATTAAAATGTAGTAACCTAAAATTAATAAGAATTAAAAATTAAAAATTGAAAACTTAAACGTTAAAAGATAAAAAATTAATTAATTAGCTTTAAAATTTGAAAAAATGATAAAAAATTAATAAAATAAAATAAAATAAAAATAAAAATATAAAAAGTATAAAAAAATATACATGTAAAAAAATATATAAAAAAATATCCTATGATAGCAATAATGATATAAAAATCTTTTGACGGTATAAAGTCTTAAATGGTTAAAATCTTAAATTGGTTCTTTTCACCTGGATTTATATATATATATATATATATATATATATATATATATATATATATAAAAATCCAGGTGATTTATATATATATATATATATATATATATATATATACATATATATATCCAGGTGAAGAGAACTAACAGTCTCACAATTCCGAGTTCTCCGGCATTTATTTTTTTTCAAGTGCTCAATACAATAAATATTGTAGAGCATAATATAGCAGTATAGCAAGGCGTTGCTCGGGTGTAATGAAAGCTTTAAAACTAATCCATGGTCCTGGAGCTCAGACTGTTTGGACGTTCGCACGAAAGACTAAAAGGCAATAGTTGTTTCCAGTTAAACCGAAACCGTAGACTGAAAGAAAAATGAATGGATATAATTCAAATTTTGATTTCCTGGTATCGATATGAAATAAGTTTTTTCGTCGTAAACTGAATTTTGAAGGCTAAATAAGTCCTCTGAGTAAATGATATCGTGGCTGAGACTAAGAACTACAATTATACCTACTTAGAGCCAAACCCGAAGCAAAAACTAAAATAAAAGGGCTGAAAAAAATACAGACATACTGGCAGATAAACAGACACACACACAAACATCTTGCCTTTTATATATATATATATATTATGGATTTTCTGCACTAGTGTAAGAACTGCAACCTTGAAACTTTTGAATATCGTTTCTTATGTCTTTGTCTATGAGTGTATAAAATTTGATTAAAATCGGACCACTACTTATATAACCCGATTTTTTCCATAATCGATTTTCGATATTTATCGGGGGTATCTCGACACTAAGAACACTCGCAGATGCTTATAGCACAACTGTGTAAAATTTCAAGAAAATCGATTCAGCCGTTTCGGAGTCTATAGGTAACGGACACACACACACAGAGACACACTCACACAAAGTTCCATTTACTATAGAAGTTTAGATAATTCAATTCGTTTTTAATCAAAAATACATTACGACACGGAAATTTCTGTTTCCAGATTTCTATCTCATTATCAGGAAATTTTCTATCATTTTTTGTGAAAATGATTTTCATTTAAATATAAGAAACAATGAAAATCATTTTCACAACAATGATATAAGATTGCCTGATGACGATGTAGAAATCTCAAAACATTGAAATTTCTGTGTCGAAATGTATTTTTAATTAAAAAACAAAGGATTTTACACGAATCCTTTGTAAAATAAAGACGGAAGCTGATAATGGTTCGCCTGAAATAGGCCTAAACTGCCGATTTCCCATGAAATAACGTGTCTGCCTTAATTTTTCTTAGATTTTCTCTATATGTATTTATACACATCTATATTTAGAGCTCTCTTAGAGAGTTATCCTACCACTGTATGTACAGGATACTCCTTTGGATTCTTCTATACCCACACTGCTTGCTGATATATATTATTATTAATTATATATATATATATATATATATATATATATATATATATATGTGTGTGTGTGTGTGTGTGTGTGTGTGTGTGTGTGTGTGTGTGTGTGTGTAAGAAAAATTAAGGTAGACATTTTATTTCATGGGAAACCGTAGTTTAGGCCTATTTCAGGCGAACCATCATCAGCTTCCGTCTTTATTTTACAAAGGATTTTACACGGATCCTTGTACAATAAAGACGGAAGCTGATAATGGTTCTCCTGAAATAGGCCTAAACTGCCGATTTCCCATGAAATAACGTGTCTGCCTTAATTATTCTTATATTGGCTCTATATGTATTTATATACATCTATATTTAGAGCTCTCTTAGAGAGTTATCCTACCACTGTATGTACATGATACTCCTTTGGATTCTTCTATACCCACACTGCTTGCTGATATAAATTATTATTAATTTTATATATATATATATATATATATATATATATATATATATATATATATATATATCATAAATAAATATTATTAATTATATATATATATAGCATAATGATGATCCGCGTATACTGTCTTAATATGTATAGGAAAATCTACTAAAAAGTTGTAAGTTTAAAAATGTATTTTTTGACTATTTATTTATTTCTATTATTATATATATATATTTGGTATTTCAGACCGGCCTCGGCCTTTCATCAGAAACAAATGAGTTTAAAACTTAAACTAGAAGCGTTCGTCGTGAGAAGCGTCTGTCGCGAGATGTTCGTTGTTTCGTTTGCAAACATTTGGTAAACGATGCAGTATTTTCTATACCCAACACCAACATCAAATTACACCCACCACGTCTCACCTGTGACAGCCAAAAATAATATATTTTCTCTTCTGTTCAATATGTCTAAATAGTAGATATATTGGTGAATCTGGAAACAGTTTTAGAATCCGTTTTAATGATCATAATCTAAGCATAAGACAAAACAACCCTTATTCCCCCATAGCTGAACACTTCAATCAACCAGGACACACATTAGAAAACTGCAAATGTTTACTGATAGATTCCGATTTTAGTTCCACATACTCACGCAGAAAGAAAGAAAAATACTGGATTTTAAAATTAAATACATATAGGTTAGGGTTAAATAGGGACTTAGGTATTTTGAATCTTTATAAATATTTCAATAGTTAAACATTTTTTAGATACACTTAAAAAATTTTCTTTAAAACAACATTTAAAAGTATTATTACAGTTAAGTTTACGCTTAAAAATATTCAAAAAACTATCACTTTCTACATCACGTGATGTAAACATCTCGCGACAGACGCTCCTCACGTCGAACGCTTCTAGTTTAAAATTTTAAAATCATTTGTTTCTGATGAAAGGCCGAGGCTGGTCTGAAATATCAAATATATATATATAATAATAGAAATAAATAAATACTGTCAAAAAATACATTTTTAAACTTACAACTTTTATATATATATATATATATATATATATATATATATATATATATTATGTCGTGAGTAAGAATAAATAACTCAACAACAGGAATAGGTTAATTGTTGTATTCCGTGAAAATAGTATTTACAAAGGTTATTAGTATCCAATACAAGAATAAAGGTTAATCGTCTCAACCGTCGTAAGACGTAGTATGAGCAATGGGTACTTCCGGGTCGTCACCGGAAGTCTACGACTGACTTGTCGATCGGCTGCTCGGCACGCTCTCTACGTCGATGCCACCATTACTTTACATAGTAATGGAATAGTCCATTATAGCCGAATAGGCGCAGGCGTCCCAACAATATATATATATATATTATAATTTCTGTTATTCGATAAATTCAGGTTAATTACCCTTCGTAATATTGTAAGTTATTCCTAAAGTCAAATATTACATGTTTTCTAAATGTATAATTCGGTTTGCCACGACGAGCTCCTGTCCAGTTACTTACACATATCTGGAAAGCTATATGCTGTCAATTGAAGCTTAACCTATATTAGCCAAGTTCACGTTGCAAGTTTAAAATGCATCAAGTAATTTATTTAACAAAGCTGTCAAATGTGTTATTTATCTTCGTGATTATATAAAGTAAAAGATCAGTTATTGAATATCTAATATACGTTGTTTAAAATCATTTCTTTCAAAATCTTAGTAAAAAAAAAAAGAGGCTTGCAACCTTTTTTATTAACCTTATACATTGTTGCTTCTTATCAATGACCTTAAGTGGGTTCACATTTGCCTAAAAACACTGTCATCTTATATGATACGCAAGAGTATGGCTAATATGCCTAGAGTGGCCGTCAAGACATAATGGACACATGTGCTCAGTCGATGACATTTCCCTTCTGGCCATTTTAAATTGAAATGTCCCGCTTTTTTTTTTGCTTTTTTTTTATTTCTTTTTTTTTTTTGTATATGCAAGGGCTTCAGATAAAAGCATTCGATCTGAATGTCCGGTCTTTCAAGGATTCAGGAATTATAAGCGCATCTTGCTTGTTATGACAACCTTGTAGATCATTAAACGAAGTAAAATTTCCCTTGTTTTGGACTTAGAGCGAATCTTCTATTTGTACGAAAGAAAGAAATGTTAAAGTTGAAATATCATAAACAAAGGTAGGGCACCATATGTGGTATTTCCAAAAAGTTATAAGGGTTTTACGGCAAAACATAGCATCTACGACCGCATTCAAAAATTACTACAGTTTACATTTTGATGTAAATGAAAAAGAAAAAAGAAACTTAATAAAGTTGCTTTGAAGAAAGAAATTACTGAAAAGTAATTGAAATTCACCTGAAGCGAGCTGAATGTGTAACGCTCCTAATGTCAATTCAACAATTAAACGCTGCAATATCATTTAACTAATGCCTTAAATTTCTTGTCTAATATTAATACCATGTTGTCCACTCTAAAAATACTTCACTGATAAGGTAATCTGGAAGGAAGAAGATCTATGTCTTAAAATCTTGTAATTTAAAAAAGAAAAAATTGTCAATTTTAATTAAACCAATTTGAAAATTCCCCTGCCCACAATTTATATTTTCTTAGTATTTAACAAGCTTTTTTTTTAATTTAACCTGTGATGTCTGACTCTAATTAAATATTTCAATATATTTTTCAAGTTTTCATTGGTTTCAGGGGAGGTAACTTTGTAGCACAAAATTGCTACTTCTTGCCTCTGGCAATTCAAAACGTTTTTTAACCATAAGAAACGCTTACAAATTCCATCCAAGACAAAAAAAAAAACACCAAGTTTTCTGAAATTCTATTTATATTGAAACTAATTTTGTATTTATTTTTTAAAGCATCCAAAGACATTATCTGTAAAGCGATTTCGTCATCTCCCTTTGTAAACGATTACAAAATCTCTCACTGAACACTAACAGTTACCATATGTTTCAATGGCCGTTCCCAATTTAATAATTAATTTCTTTTTTCAATTTACTATTCACCCATAGATGTTGATGTTGTAAGGGAATATAGGAAGGGCTGCATATTATGATAATTTGTAGGATAGATAATGGTTGACCCTCAAATTAAAGAAGTTAAGATTGCAGAAATCTTGGCTAAAGGAAAAAATAAAATTGAATTGGAAACATTGATTTATTTTATTTATTTAACTTTCTTTTTAATCGCATTGTTGAAAAAGCAAAGTTTTATTTTGATGGCGATAATGTTGTCATTATGTACCCTTCATGTTTTCATATAGATTTTTTGGTAATTTTTTGTTTCGTTTCCCGAAGGCCTTTACCTCGTCAAATCTTTCCTAAACTTCTTTAATTACGTGCAAATGTAAATGCTGAACTCAAATCGATAATTGTTTATTGAAGAAACCTAACTTTTTTCATGTTATCGACTAGAAAAATCGGACTATTCTCATCATCTATGCATGTGCAGTTGCCCCCTAATATATGAAGTCCTAAAGAGGAAAACTCGTCACACGAAAACATGTAATTTTAGACATTTTTATTTCAATACAAAAAATGTGATGGATGGTGTAATACAAGAGTGTGCGCTACAGTCCGGACTAACTTTTATTTTGCATAAAATGACAACCATTTTTCTTGTTTCAGATTTTGTGACAAAAATCTGTTGAATTAAGAACAAATTAAGCAAAATATCCAGTGAACTCGACCGCCAAACTGCAATTATTGTGGCCCTACGTTGTGGACGCACGCCCAAAGAGATTGTTGAGTTTTTTTAATTTCCCAAAATCGACTGTGTACAATATTCCTAAGACCTTCAAAGAGTCTGACGAGGCTGGGGGTAAGTCCCCGACTCCTCAGAGAAAAACACAGGATTTCCGATGTTATTATATCCGATCTCCGTCATGCCTCCTCACTTCTTTGAGAAATGTCAGACCGTGACGAAGGAGATCTACCTGGATGTCATGAAGAATTTTGTGAAGCCATGGATTGTTCAGGTAGCTGAAGGGAAGCCATATGTCCAATTTAGTCCAGGCTTGGTGTGACGAGAAGGTGAACATGTTCTGGTCAAAAGATTCCTGCCCCCCCCCCCCCAGTAGCCCAGATATATATATATATATATATATATATATATATATATATATATAGGGGTGTGCGCTACAATCCGGACTAACTTTAACTTGGCATGAAATGACAACCATATAAAATATATCATTCCTTTCATGTTTCAAATTTGTGTGACAACAATCTGTTGAATTAAGAACAAATTAAGCAAAATGTCCAGTGAACTCGACCGCCAAACTGCAATTATTGTGGCCCTACGTTGTGGACGCACGTCCAAAGAGATGGTTGAGTATTTTTAATTTCCTAAAATCGACTGTGTACAATATTCTCAAGACCTTCAAAGAGTCTGACGAGGCTGGAGGTAAGTCCCCGATTCCTCAGAGAAAAACACAGGGCCTCCGATGTTATTATCTCCGATCTCCGTTATGCCTCCCCACTTCTTTGGCAAATGTCAGACCGAGACGAAGGAGATCTACTTGGATGTCATGAAGAATGTTGTGAAGCCATGGATTGTTCAGATAGCTGCAGGAAAGCCATGGCTCTTCTAACAGGACGGAACTTCTGGTCATACGTCTAATTTGGTCCAGGCTTGGGGGTGACGGGAATTTGGACATGTTCTGGTCAAACAATTAAGTTTACTATTCTCATCATCCATGCATGTGCAGTTGCCCCCTAATATATGAAGTCCTAAAGAGGAAAACTCGTCACACGAAAACATGTAATTTTAGACATTTTTATTTCAATACAAAAAATGTGATAGATGGTGTAATACAAGAGTGTGCGATACAATCCGGACCAAATTTGACTTGGCATAAAATGACAACCACATTAAATATATCTTTTTTTTTCTTGTTTCAGATTTGTGTGACAAAAATCTGTTGAATTAAGAACAAATTAAGCAAAATATCCAGTGAACTCGAGCACCGTACTGCAATTATTGTAGCCCTACGTTGTGGGCGCACGCCCAAAGAGATTGCCGAAGTTTTTCATTTCCCAAAATCGACTGTGTACGACATTGCCAAACCTGTAAGAACCTAGATGATGTTCTTGTGATTAGCAAAACCAAGTTTCCTGCCAGACTCCATGTCCTTGTGGTGATCTCCGATGTATGTACCCAGAGATGTGTGCTACAATTCGGACGAACTTTAATTTTGCATAAAATGGCAACCATATTAAATATATCATTTTTTCTTGTTTCAAATTTGTATGACAACAATCTGTTGAATTAAGAACACATTAAGCAAAATGTCCAGTGAACACGAGCGCCGTACTGCAATTATTGTGGCCCTACGTTGTGACCGCACGCCCAAAGACATTGTTGAGTTTTTTCATTTCCAAAAATCGACTGTGTACAACATTGCCAAGACTATCAAAGAGTCTGGTGAGGCTGTGGTTTGTCCCTGACTCCTCAGAGAAAAACACAGGACCTCCGATGTTATTATGTCCGATGAAGGGGGCGTCATGCCTCCTCACTATTTGGCAAAAGTCCAACAGTGACAAAGGAGGTCTACCTGGATGTAATGAAGAATGTTGTGAAGTCGTCGATTGTTCAGGTAGCTGCAGGGAAGTCATGGCTCTTCTAACAGGATGGAGCTCCTGCTCATGCGCCCAAATTAGTCCAGGCTTGGGGGTGACGAGAATCTGGACTTGTTCTGGTCGAAGGGGTTCTGCCCCCCCACCCCTAGTATCCCAGACCTGAAACCTTGCGACTATTACCTATGGGGCGTACTTGAGAGACAGTCCAACAAACGTGCGCACAATACTGTCGACTCCCTGAGGACTGCCATCACCGAGACCGTGACCAAGTTGTGCAGGGAGCAGGTGATCAACACCTGAGCTTCACCACTCTTATCTAAAGCGTGACAGTTTATTTCTTTAATAATCGTTAGCAAATTAGTAGTTGACCTAGAGAAGCGAAAGTCATATTCCTTTTCTGAAAGTTGACCATCTAATACCTGATGGTTAACCAATTAAGAATTACTTAGAGCCTCTGGTACATTGCCAAATAGAGGTAAATTGCTAATAGAAGGATCAGAAGCTTTGTCTGAGCTCTTAAAGACTGGAACTACAGAAGAGGATTTCCAACAAGCAAAAAAACAAGAATGAGAAAAGCATTTAATGTAGAGTTTTTAGAGAACAGGAGCCAGTTCAGGAGCTCGTTTCGTAAGGGCTATTGGGGGATACTATCAAGTCTACATCAGTGGCGTTACCGCCTTGCTCGGGGTGATACGATTTTTAAAAAAGTATTCTAACAGAAGATAGAAAATGCCTCACAGAAATCCGAAGGTGTATTGTCATCGCCAAGGACGCGTTCCAGAAGCTGAACAGAGTATTAAAAGACAGGAAAATGTCGCTAGAAACAAAGAAGAGATTACTGGATTGCTATGTGAAGTCTGTTCTTCAATATGGCAGTGAATGCTGGGCAACATCATCAAAGATAAAGGACAGATTTGAAGTAAACGAAATGTGGCTTTACAGAAGAACGATGAGGATACATTGCACAGAACGTGAGCAAAAACGAGGTTTTGGAGTGGATAGACACGAAAAGGAAACAGGTTGTCTGGAGGCCATGGTTGAAGCCAATAGTGATTTTATTGAATAGATTTTCTCTTTAGAATCAGATGGTTTGCCTGAGTTCTTAAAGACTGGAACTACAGAAGAGGATTTCCAACAAGCAAAAAAACAAGAATCAGAAAAGCATTTAATGTAGAGGTTTTAGAGAACAAGAGCCAGTTCAAGAACTCGTTTCGTAAGGGCTATTGAGGGATACCATCAAGTCTACATGCTTTGTAAGGATCCAGCTTTAAAAATGATAGCTGAAACAATGGACTGAGTTATATGCCTATTACTCAATAGAGAATCAATTCTAAGTGGAAAGTCATCGAAAAGTGCCTCAACTGAAAAAGAATTTACGAGCAAAACATAATGCTTTATAACACTAAAAATGTCATTTTCATGTCATGCAAGAAGAGGAAAACAAATGTTTAAATAGTGACAGGTTTTAATTCCCTGAATCCATATGCGATTCAATTGTAAGTAACGCTTTACAATTGTCTGCTTGAACAAGCAATGAATATTTGATTAAATTTTAGAGGCACTTGTAAAGATTTTTTTATCATTCTGTAAAGGGAGGTTCGGGGAACTTCTGCATCGACCTAAAAGGTCTGCTTTGTGAAAAAGCAACCTGCTTATAATATTGTTTTTCAATTATTTTTTAATGACCTACCTGTTTATTAGTCCGTGGAAATATTTTCCCTGGGGCTGATCAATTTTCTGTTTGATGACAGGAAAACCACTATGAGTTGTTGTTAATAGAATATTTGCCAGTTTGGAGACTGTCTCGACAGAGGTAATTGTTACTACTGGACTGGTCATAACTTCCCGGGCAACGTGGAGTTCCGGATTCAATCTAATTCATAAAAAGAAAGAAAATAGTCGAAGGAATTTCTTCTTCTGATATCATTATTGTAAATGACAGAAAAGTCTGTTTTTGTTGTTTTTTGTTGTCGTTATTTTTGGGGGTTTGTTTTTTTACTTTTTATTCAAATTTCAGTCAACTTCGTTACACTTCTTTTCGAGTGCAAATACCTTTGGAAATGATGTGAGGACATTTATTCTGTTCCCAGCTATAGGTTAAATAACAGGACAGACTAGACTTTCTCTGGCAACTCATCCAGGAAAAAGACATCTAAATTCAAAACCTTACGTTCTGAACTCCAGTTGAATTCCTTGCATACACTTACGCACAAATACCATTGGGAAAGATAGCAATCCATCACTTCCTTCCAATTATGGGTTAAATAACAGGACAAATTGATTGGTCAGCAACCAGTCTACCGCAGAAAGCAATGGCAACATACTACGGGATAATCTTCTGTCCAGACTTGATCGCCCAAAGCGTGTATCACGTATGGCTCTTGACTGACTGACTGACTGACTGACTGACTGACGCATCCCCGGCGTAGCACATGAAGTGTAGTCAGTGACAAATTTACAATGGCTATAATCACAACTGCGATCAATCTACGACTGCGTTGATATATTATCATTTCTACTATAATAAAGACCGTTGTGTGTGTGTGCATATATATATATATATATATATATATATATATATATATATATATATATTAAGAATTATGCAATGATTTACGGAATTTAAGGAATTAAAATATAGATATTAAAGAATCATGCAAAGATTTACGGATTTATGTATCATTTAAATTAACTCCTTTTTTTTTTAATTCATGGCCATTCTGGGCATAGGCGCGCCTTTATTATCCGGAAATTGTCACGGTTCATTGCGAATTGCGTCTCTCCTGTCACACTCGTAGAGAGAGTGTGACAGGAGTTATATATATATATATATATATAGAGAGAGAGAGAGAGAGAGAGAGAGAATAAAAAGTGTGAGAGGCCGTAAACGTTTTGTTAAAAGTGTATATTCATTGCTGTTGTTATTATACATGTTATGTTACTTTAAGTGCCCATAATGGTATTTGTGAGGTTACCCGTGTTTCGAGTCTAAAGTTGACTCTCTTCAAGCGAATAAATCTGTGACTTTATATATCAAATTCCTTTTGTTTTTTAGGGCCAAGGTTTTTTTTATAAATAAGTAAGTAAATCAGTAAATCAAATAAATCAAATGTTGGCCACCCCGTTGAAATATTTGTGGTATTGACGGTTTTTCACATCAGCACAAGTATAAATGGATAAACACATAAATAAAGTGTTGGCCACCAACTTGAAATGATTTTGTGGTGGGGTTTTCCCCATTAGCACCCTAAATTTTTCTTAGAGACGCCTTCGTTATCTAGGAATTTTTCAGTGATTTTCTTCTGTCGGTCATCTGGTTCTTTTTATTGTTTTGGCGATACTTTTTGAATTTGGTGTGTATGGGGGATGTAAGTGTGACAGCGTTTTTTGATTTCGTCTTTATGCTTTAGAATTGTTTTCATGGGTCACCTGCTTTTTTTGTTGTTTTCGGTTATCATTTGAATTTGGTGTGTGTGTGTCTGCGTATTTATGTGTGTGTGTATGTATGTATGTGTGTGTGCTTTTTTTCTGGTGTGTGTGTTTTAAGTTTTTCATGTTGTTTTGTTGAGCAAAGGCTTGTATTTTTTATTAATCTTTCTTCCTGCATTATTAGTGTGTCGTAATCTGCATTTTGGTAGACAGGTATCACTCCCAGGTAAGACATTATCTCGGCGTTTTAAGGATTTATCTGAAAATATGATTTCGAGTAATATCGCTTCTCAAAGATGTAAACATGTTCGAAATTCAGTTGGCTGTAGAAGTCCTTCCAGGAGTTGTCATTGGCGGTCACATTCTTAACAATACCAGATACGCAGATGACACTGAGAGTAGACATGGAAAGGAAACTCATACGTTTTGTTAAAAGGGTATATTTATTGTTGTTGTTATTATACATGTTATGATACTTTAAGTGTCCAGAATGGTATTTGTGACGCTACCCGTGTTCCAAAAAATCAAATGTTGGCCACCCGAAGAAAAGCGAGAAGAAAGGCCTAAGCATGAATTCATGGTCATCAGCAAAAAGAGGAACCCAAAATGCTAATTACAGGTGGGGGTAATAAAATCAAGCAAACTGAAATACCAGGGGAGTGTTCTAACAGAGGGCAGAAAGAGAGACACTGAGATTCGAAGGTGTATTGGTATCGCAAATGACGTATTCCAAAAGCTGAGTATAGTATTGGAAGACGGGAATATTTCATTGGAAACAAAGAAAAGAGTACTATGTATCTACCGTCTTCCTCACTGAGGCTATATGCAGCACAAAGCCATTTTATAGTGAAAACTCCGAGGCCTTAAACGCAGGAAAAAATCTCCAGTAAACCCAGCACAAGGCCGAGTCTATTTTCGGTAAATTTTTTATTTGTTCCCCGAAGGCCTTTACCTCGTCAAATCTTTCCAAAACATCCTTATATCCGTGCGAATGTAAATGTATATTTTTGTTCAAAATAACTTACATTTTCTATCTTCATATCTGCTTTTGTTATTATTTATTTTGTGTGGTTTCTCAACCAGAATCCACAACATTAGCTGGTCAGTAAGTTAGTGCATAGTAAGCTGTTTTGAATATAGACTCATTACCCGGACATATTTCACTACAAGACTGTATATATTGATTCCTACTAACAGTATTCCTGAATTGACTAACCCGTGTTTCAGTTTGTATATTTTTGTTCAATATAACTTACATTTTCTATCTCCATATCTGTTTTCGGTATTTATTATTTTGTGTGGTTTCTCACTCGAAATCCACAACAATTGGGGTCCCATCTATGTCCGGCAATCAAGAATATATTCTAAAATACGTCAAATTCGGATATATCATTAATTATTAAATTAAAATAAACAGAAAAAAATTTCATTTAACCCCAATCAAGGCAATAAAGCCACTAAGACGCAAAGAGGTTACTGAGTGTTAGACAATATGAAAAAAATTAAAGAAAGCAAAGGCAAAAATAACGAGTGACATAGCACTTAAATTTTGGAAGATCAAAGTTGATTGGAAAGCAATAAACTGGAAGAGAGTTCCACGTGAAATAAGTGCAATAGAAGAAACTGTTAGCAAAGAACTTACGGTTACATCTAGCCATTTCAGTTATAAAATGATGAGACATTGCCTCCAATCTAGTTTTGTGGTTAAATTCATATGTTCAGGATAACAGAGAGAAAGTTCATTAGAACAATTACCAAGAAAAAAAATTATAGAAAAAGCATAGAGAAACTATGCTACTGCGGTGGAAAAGTTACTGAAGCCGAGGTGCCAGATCAAGATCAATAGCATTGCAAATTCGTCTTTGGATTTCATCAAGAATCTCTGAATATATAACTAGAGCGGCAGATCAGATTTAATATTCAAAGCCAAGACGAATGGTAGACTTATTAGAAAAATATTCTGACGAGAAAAAATTTTCTTTTAGAATTTTAATTATGTTGGGACGCCCGCGCCTATTCGGCTATAATGGACTATTCCATTACTATGTAAAGTAATGGTGGCATCTACGTAAGAGGGTGTGCCGAGCAGCCAATCGACAAGTCAGTCGTAGACTTCCGGTGACGACCCGGAAGTACCCATTGCTCATACTACGTCTTACGACGGTTGAGACGATTAACCTTTATTCTTGTATTGGATACTAATAACCTTTGTAAATACTATTTTCACGGAATACAACAATTAACCTATTCCTGTTGTTGAGTTATTTATTCTTACTCACGACATAACAAATTATTATCTTTTTATTACAAAATAAAAAAATTGTTTCATTTGCGTTCATTAATAAATAATGATAAGTATACTTTTTTTTACTCTTTTTTTTCACTCTTTTTTTTTTCATAATCATAATTTAATGTGTCACGGAGGTTTAACTATGGGTTCAAGAGTGCTTTTAAATAAAAAAAATAAAAAAGATTAAAAAATTAATCACTATACGAGGCGGACTATGAAAGAGTAATGCTAGAATTGTGAAATTTGTATCTAGATTCACTGGTTTTTTTACGACTTATTTACAGGTTATTTAAAGCCAGAAAATATTCTTAGATTGAAATATTTTTTAATAATAATGATTTAGTCATACAAGTCTTACTAATTAACCCATATTTGGAAAAAAAGAGATGGATCTATATATTTTCCAAGGGTATATGCACTTGAATGAATATTACTCGTCTGATTTCCAACTGCGGGTTGTTATCCGTTACTCTGTCCCACACGCGCGCAGGCTTTCTGCACCTGATATCCCCAAGGCGGGCATCTATTTAGGTACTGTCCTGGTGCGAAGTTTCTTAAATTCTGTGTTAAAAACCAATGGTAAAGCAGAAATTCCATGTAGTATCTTCATTAAAACTGTTACAACAGACTCCTGAGTGGATGCTTTCTCGATCACAACGATCTTAAACTCTTCAGATCTTGGATCAACCGTTTACTACTCTCATAATTAAGCACCTCTTATTTCATTCATTTTATGACATTATAGCGACTTCATTCGGCAACACCCCATATTGAGTGGTTCTTGGTCCTCGTATTTTTTTTAACAATGTTTAGTAGAAAAAAGGGAACCTTGCTTAGACTGACCTTGTCGATCCGATGACCAGTCGTGGCTCGGCACGCAGGAATGGAATACATTTAAGTTCGAGTAAAGAGTGACAAATCGGATGTGTGAAGAAATCGCCCAGCCATTTGGACACCATTATTGACACCATAATTGGCAACAAAAATTGGACATCGTTGGTCAATTCCATCTAAAATATTAAACGAACAATAAAAAAAAGATCAATAATTGTTCAAAACAAAAACAAAACAACAGTCATGTGATTATTTCAGCAGGTAAATTCCGAAAGGAATATTGAAAACAGATACATCGGCAATAAATTCAGCACTCATTCATGGGGATCGGACCCGTAAAGGTTGCCGAGCAAAATCAATACGATAAAAACACTCCCAATCAAAGGATCTCCACAATGACTGTCTTTTTTTAACAGTATTTACATTATTCGGACTTTGTTGCCATTTGTACGACGTTTCAGCCGATGTACGCTCCGGCCTTCTTCAGGTGCTAGGAATTTCGAACCGAACCCTTTATTACGATCACTGGGGTATCACTCGAGTTATCTCCCTCTAATCCTGCAAGTTACTCGTCATTACTACTGGTATTGAACTCACAACTCTAAGAGTCAAGTCAGGAACTAACCAACGTCTATATCCACTCGGCCATGTGCCCTTAAGAATAAGAACAACTGAATTTTTAGTACTTATAACCTTATTTTTTTACCAGAGTTCATATTGCAATTTTTTTATGTTAATGGTATTTCTCTATTAAAGTTTTTTTTTATTTGTATAGTAATTTCTATGTGCAAATTAAAAGGTCACAGTTTCCTCCCCTTACCCGAAAAAAATTTACAATTTTGTCATTTTTTCATCGCCATACACTTATCTCCAATCAGACAACCTGTCAACACGTTTGATATACGGCGGGCAAGTCAAAAAGTTCAACTCTATGATTAAGGAATAGTTTTATTCTAAATTTCACGCTATAAGTAAGTAATACTTGTATAAATCAGATTAATTTAACATAAAATTTGCTTATTTTTCAAGAATAATGCTTATTATATGTTATTTTGCAAGATTTTTAAAATCGAGATTTAACTTTTGTTTACAAATGGCCCAAAAATTGAAAAATTTTAAAAACTGAAAAAAATTTAAATCCTAATCAATATAATTTTTGTTTGAAATACACCAGAGTATTTTGCTTACTGGGAATTTAATCATTTAACGTTCAATTAAAACTAAAATAAAGGTTTTAAGAAAACTTTTTAATTTTTTAAAATTCAATTTAAAAGTTAGATGTCGAAAATGAGTGGCGGTACCTTATATATATATATTGCCAAAGCGTGGAAAACTTGTTGCAGAGGCTGCGTGGTCTGCAGCGAGACCGTCACCAGTTTGCAGATGGTGGGTTGAAACATTAGATGGCTCTGGTTAAGCTGTCATCAGATCGTTGGAAGACGTGACCGGGTCAATGAAAACAGCACTGAGCAATAGTTGGGGGGGGGGGGGGAATGTTAGGCTTGCCGGCCCTTTAGTGTTTCCCCCTTGATGATTTTGGGGAAGTGGGATTTCAAGCCATGGACACGGATGGAGTGTGTCTTGCTGAGCCGCCTCGTCTCAACTTCTTATCGGGCTGAACTGTTCAATTTCATTCCAAAATTCATGTATCAGATCATTGCAAAATTTACAGCCCAATTTTCATTGCTAATATAACATAGCTATAACTTGACACTAGTATTTAATTTGGTGTTGATTTCTGGGTGATCAAGATTGAAACCTTGCTTCATTTAGTTGCGAATCAGACTTCGTCGAATGTTGACGTTTTGTCCTCAGATCAATGTTTTAAAGATGAGAGATGAAAAGTTTGCATTTTCGTCATGTTATGCTCTATGAATTTCAAAATGAAATAAGTGTCGGAACTGTGACAAAAACATTCGTCCTCTAGCTGTTCAGATGGTCAAAATTGGTTTGACAGATTTCCTCGGGGGGGATTTTAGTCTAAACGATCAACCCCACCCCGGACGAACTTCCGACGTCGATGAAGACACTCTGCTTGTCATTGGGGATCATAAATTAAAGATTTCTACGGAAGAGATGACTAAGAGTTTAAAAATCGATATTTCAACTGCCTTTTGAAGAGATTTGGGTTAAAAAAAAAAAACAGCCGATTTTGATAAATCGAAAAGTGTCATTTTCCACCACAAGAATTCAGTTCTGCATGTTGCAAAAAAGGCCCCTCAGCATTTGAAAGAGTTGAAAAGAAGACCCTCCATCACCCACTGTATTCTTTTGACTTGGCTCCTTCAGATATTAATTTGTTCCAGACTCTACAGGACAATGTAAAAAATAAAATATTGGCCTGCATAATCAGTCGAAAAATTAACCCATAAACTTCTTCCGACAAAAACACGAACTTTCTATGAAAAGAACTTTTAGAACGATAGGAGACTGTTGTTAGAACAATGACGACAAAAGTGCCATACGTGATACACGCTTTGGGCGATCATGTTTCGAAAGAGGCATGACTGACTGGGCAGAAGATTATCCCGCAGTAGGTTACCATTGCTTTCTGTGGTAGAATGGTTGCCAGCCAAGGCTAAAGAACCCAATCTGTCCTATTATTTAACCCATAACCGGAGGGAATATTTGAGCGTAAGTGAATGCACAAATAACCTTCGTTCAATATACTTGACTCATAAATGTTCTTGCATGTCATTTTTTTTTTATCAAGTACGGATTTTTGCAGTGGATTAATAGGTAATTTTCTAAGAGCCGCTTAGATGTGGCACAAGGCCGAAAGTATGAGACACTCAATGAGAATCGAACTCACTACTCAGTTGTAACTGGTTCTAGCGAGAAAAGCTTGCTAATAGTTTGTGGACCAAATGTAATGATAAATATCTCATCCTATTTTCCTTATATATATATATATATATATATATATATATATCATAACTGGGAATGTGCGTTATGGTGCAGTGGATATCGGCTCGGAACGAGAAATCGACGAGCAGAGTTCGAATTTCAGTTGAATTCGTTGCATACAATTACTCGCATATACCCTGGGGAAAGGTATTAATCTATCTGTTATTTCTCCAGTCATGGGTTGGGTTCTGTAACTTTAGCTGGCAACCACTCTACCGCAGAAAGAAATAGCAACCTAGTGCGGGAAAATCTTATTCCTAGACAATCATGGATCAAAAAAGAGATAATCGCCTAAGCGTGTATCACATATGGCACTTAACTGACGGATCTGGATAAAAGAATGGAATAGCAAGACAGATTACGTTCTATAGCCGTGGTTGGCAACCAGTCTACCACAAAAAGAAATGGCAACCTAATGCGGGAAAATCTTCTGCCTAGTCAGTTATGGATAAAAAGATACATAATTGCCTAAGCGTGTATCACGTATGGCACTTAACTGACGGATCTAGATAAAGAAATCGAATCGCGAGTCAGATTGAGTTCTATAGCCTTGGTTGGCAACCAGTCTATCACAGAAAGAAATAGCACTTAATGTGGGAAAATTTTCTTCCTAGTCAATCCTGGATCAAAAGAGACATAATCGCCTAAGAGTGTATCACGTATGGCACTTAACTGCTGACGGATCTTGATAAAAGAATGGAATAACAGGACAGATTAAGTTCTATAGCCTTGGTTGGCAACCAGTCTAACACAAAAAGAAATGGCAAACTAATGCTGAAAAATCTTCTTTCTAGACAGTTATGGATCAAAAGAGACATAATTGCCTAAGCGTGTATTACGTATGGCACTTAACTGGCGGATCTGGATAAAGGAATGTAATTGCAGGACAGATTGGGTTCTGTAGCCCTGGTTGGCAACCAGTCTGCCACAAAAGGAAATGTCAACCTAATGTGGGAAAATTTTCTTCCTAGTCAATCATGGATCAAAAGAGAGATAATCGCCCAAGTGTGTATCACGTATGGCACTTAATTGACGGATCTGGATAAAAGAATTGAATAACAGTACAGCTTAGGTTGTATAGCCTTGGTTGGCAACCAGTCTACCACAGAAATAAATGACAAACTAATGCGGGAAAACTTTCTGCCTAGTCAGTTACGGATAGAAAGAGAAATAATTGCCGAAGCGTGTATCACCTATGACAATTTTGTGATTGATATCATAAATGTTGTTGAAAAATGGTTCACATACCACAATGTTAAAAGCAAAAAGTCAGTTTGAAATATAAAAACCGTCACCAGAAGATGAGCTTTATCGAAGAACTTTATGTCGAAGTATTATTCTTTTTCTTTTTTCCTTTTTTTTTTTTTTTGTTAAGTGCAGTGTTCCTTCAGAACATTGGAAATCATGGCTCCCCACAATTTCCTGTCCTTTGTAGCTTTTAATAAACTCTGTCTTTTTGCTATCTCTCCTAAAAGTTGTTGCGCAATCCACTTACACAAGCTCGCTAAATAGGTTATATTTTGCTTCCCTGTCCCTCTTGTTTTTAATTTGTTTTATGGGTATCTAATTTTCCAAGCCCTTCTTTTCTGTCCGAAAAAATTTCAAATATGTTTCCCTTATTTTAAGAATAAGTGTTTCGTTTTTTTTTTAACCTTTTCTCTAAAACTTCGTTGTTGCTCGCATATTCAGTCTATGACACATTCAACATCCTTCTGTAGAACCACATTTTTGTTGCTTAAAGACTCTTTTTCATTTATGAAGAGATTCCCATACGGGAGGAATATTACATAACAATACTTTGCTAAGGATTTCGGGGTCGTACATTCCGTTGTCCGTTAAAACAATCACCAGATATTTCAATTTTTGTACTTGTTGGATTTTGGTATCTCCAGTTTAAAATTTGTATGTTGGGTTCATGCCTTTTTCTAGCAACTATGCATTCTGTTATCTTGCAATTTATGTGTAACAGCTGCATTCTGGCAATAAAAAGAAAAAGATATATATATTTTTTTTTATAATCATATCGCCCCAAGCAAGTCATTTTACTGCCAGTGTTGTGCAGGGGGTTACATAGGAAGAAAGTTATGAGAAAGAGTGACAGGTTATAGAGGGTGTCAGGAAGTGGGTAAGAGAAAGATGAGAATACTGATGAGAGTGAAGTGAACGAAGAAGGGAGCATGAGAGAGAGAGAGAGAGAGGATGCAGGTTAGTGAGATAGGAGATGACTATTGACTTTACATTTAAATTCTTGGAGGTTGTAGCTGTCGGGGAAGCAAGTAAACGGAAGGGAATTCCACATGCGGGAAGTGCAAAAAAAAAGAAGCTGATGGAGTAGAATTTGAGTTTACATTTTATTGATTTTACAGTAAAAGGTGGAACCTAGTTGCTAATCTATAAAGACGGAATAATCTGTTAACACGTTGACTACATATTGGCATGCATGTCTACCACGCATTAAGACACCTGCATCTGAGCGTTACCTGAACAACAACGTCTGCCATGCTATTCGTACGTGGATTCAATTAAACTTTCACACACTCCCAACAAATAGTAACCTGGTAATTTTTTAAATATAGTCAATGTATTAATTAAAGCGGAAATATATACATTAAGACTATATCATAGTGAATACAGTTGGCTGTAAGTTGCTAATTTTCCCTATATTAAAATTGAATTGTCGCACACAAAAAGAGGAAAATATATATAAAAACTTATCCTCGGTGGCTTTTTGTTGTGGAATTATTTTCGCAGTGGAGGCTAGGATTAGGGTTCCTGGGTGTTGTGGAGTTATTTTCGCAGTGGAGGCTAGGATTAGGGTTCCTGGGTGTTGTGGAGTTATTTTCGCAGTGGAGGCTAGGTTTAGGGTTTCTGGGTGTTATGGAGTTATTTTCGCAGTAGAGGCTATGTTTAGGGTTCCTGTGTGTTGTGAAGTTATTTTCGTAGTGGAGGTTAGTATTTATGCTAAAATTGGTCCGAATAGGTTCGACGTACAAAATGTTAGGAACTTGATATATGTATTACGCAGTGTAATCTTGCCAGGTCGCTGACTACTTTCGTATTCGACTAGCTGTCTACTACTATCGTCCAATACCGACTGATATTTACTCTTCTCCCCCACTTAAGATAGATGCGACACAAGATCTTTTTTTTTTAATGTGGGGAACATGAGCGCGTACGCCCAGGTCATGGTCAAAACATAAACTATCCATCGCGGTGGATAGTTTTAAAACAGGTCTAAACTGGTCTTAAAATGGTCTTACTCTGTCTTAATTGGTCATTTGGCCTCCCAGCCCGAAAGCCGGGGGTTAACTCTCGTCCAACATCGACTGACCCTCTTTCCTCTTACTACTTCTACTTAAATTAGGTGTGAGAGTCTATTCACTACAGAATAGGTGTGTTTCGCCATAACACTTTTATATAATGTGTATGATACTTTCTTCTCGTTTACTTTCACTGTGTTGAGAAGGTGGTCTTGTAGCTTCGTTTTTGAGTTTGCTATCAACATAGTCATCTATATATCTTAAGATTATGTTTGTCAAAAATTAATCCTGGCAGGACTTCTAATTCATTCATAATCGCTCTGGTGTATAAGTAGAAAAGGTCCGATGAGAAGACACATCCTTGTCTTACACACTTTTCTAGTTTCTTTTATATTTACTGAATTTAATTTCTATTTGTTTGCAAGATGCTTACTGTTAGGATAGGTTCTGGATTATTCTAAAACTCTTTTCTAAATATGTCAAGGTTGCCTCGCAGTTCCAACAGTTCTTTGTGAAACACATTATCAAATGCTTTTGCAGAGGCTATGAAACACGGGTCAGTCAGTTAAGTGTCATACGTGAAACACGCTTGGGCGATCATGTCTCGAAAGGGACATGACTGACTGGGCAGAAGATTGCCATTGCTTTCTGCGGTAGACTGGTTGCCAGCCAAGGCTATAAAACCCAATATCTCATGTTATTTGTCTCATAGCTAAAGAGGGAAGAGATGAATTATATTAGTAAGTAGTAATTATTGGGGGTCCATTTTATTACTTTATAATAATAGAAAACCGATCCCCCACTTTATGACCACTAGAAGCCTTAATCATGATTCCCATTATTATATTCAATCAGTCAGTTAAGTACCATATGGAAACACTCTTGGGCGATCATGTCTCGAAAGGGACAAGACTGACTAGCAGAAGATTATCCCGCAGTAGGTTACCATTGCTTTCTTCGGTAGACTGGTTGCCAGCCAAGGCTATACATCCATATTTCTCTTTCCAATTCGTTTTTGTTCTAGTTTTGCTCTGATTCTACTACGCGTTCATGTTAATCATCGTCACAAACTAATTCCCAAAAAATAAAGTTTGAAAAGAATTCTTTTGTCTGTGTTCGCTTTTTCTTTCTTTTTTTTTTTTCTATTTTTTATGATCAATTACAAATTTAATCAAGCTAACAGTTACTTTCCTTTTCGATAAAATAATTGCTTTGAACAGACAGGATAATAATTAATTGGACATAAACTGTATGTGGTTTCCAGGCAACAAACACCACTATATTTACGATCAATTCTTCAAAATTGTTTTATCTTTTCGCATCTAGGAAATGTTATAGGTAGGTATTAATGACATCATTCAGTCAGTTGGGTGCCATACGTGAAACACGCTTTGGGCGATCATGTCTCGAAAGAGACATAACTGACTGGGCAGAAGATTTTCCCGCAGTAGGTTGCCATTACTTTCAGCAGTAGATTGGTCACTAGTCAAGGCTATAGAACCCAATCTGTTCTGTTATTTGTTTCATAGCTAGAGAGGAAAGAGATGCATTATATTATTAATTAGTAATTATAGGGGGATCAGTTTATTACTTCATAATAACAGAAAACCGATCCCCAATTTATTACCACTAGAAGCCTTAATCATAATTCCAACTATTATATTCAATCAGTCAGTTAAGTGCTATACGTGAAACACGATTGGGCGATCATGTTTCGAAAGAGACATGACTGACTGGGCAGAAGATTATCCCGCAGTAGGTTGCCATTACTTTCTGCAGTAGATTGGTCACTAGTCAAGGCTATAGAACCCAATCTGTCATGTTATTTGTCTCATAGCTAGAGAGGGAAGAGATGCATTATATTATTAATTAATAATTATTGGGGGATCAGTTTATTACTACATAATAATAGAAAACCGTTCCCTCAGTTTATGACCAGTAGAAGCCTTAATCATGATTCCAACTATTATATTCAATCAGTCAGTTAAGTGCCATACGTGAAACACGATTGGGCGATCATGTTTCGAAAGGGACATGACTAACTGGGCAGAAGATTATCCCGCAGTAGATTGGCATTGCTTTCTGCGGTAGACTGGTTGCCAGCCAAGGCTATAGAACCCAATCTGCCATGTTATTTGTCTCTAGCTAGAGGAAGAAGTGATGTATTATATTATTACGTAGCAATTAATGGGGTATCAGTTTATTACTTTATAACAATAGAAAACCGACCCCCCACTTTATGACCAGTAGAATCCGTAATCATGTTTCCAACTATTATATTCAATCAGTCAGTTATGTTCCATACGTGATACACTCTTTGAGCGATCATGCTTCGAAAGAGACATAACTGACTGGGCAGAAGATTATCCCGCAGTAGATTGCCATTGCTTTCTGCAGTGGAGTGGTTGCCAGTTAAGGCTATAGAACACAATTTTCCTGTCATTTAACCCATAACTGGAGGGAAGAGGTGGATTAATATTTTTCCCAAGGACATCTGCGTGTAATGCAATGAATTCAACTGGAATTCGAACTCAGCTCCCCGATTTCTCGTTCCGAGCTGATATCCACTGCACTACAACGCATAATCAAAAGTAATGATATTGGTATCTAGAAATGCTATAGGTTGGTAGAAATATTTTAGGTAGAAAATTTATAGGTATCTAAAAATGGTATAGATAGGTAGAAGTATTTTAGGTAGGTAAAATGCTGAAGGTAGGTGATAATTATATAAGTATGTAGAAATGTTAGCGGTATTTAGAAAAGTTACAGGTAGATAGTAATAGTACGGGAAGGTAGTAATGATGTAGTTATCTAGAAATGCTATAGGTAGGTAGAGGTGTTTTATGTAGGTAGGTACGGTATAGGTTGTTAATAATGGCATAGGTAAGTAGAAATCGTATAAGTAGGTAGACAGAAACGGTATAGATGGGTAGAAATGTTATAGGTAGAAAGAAACGTTATAAGTCAGTAGATAAAAATATTGTACGTAGGTAAAAACGATGTATTTAGGTAGGTGAAAATGGTATAGTTATGTAGAAATATTAAGGTAGGTAATAAAGTTATTTGTAGATAGAAATAGTATAGATAGAAATAGTATAGATAGGTAAAAATGTTACATATATCTAGGAATGGTATAGGATGGTCGAAATGTACAGGTAGATAAAAATGTTGTAGGTAGTAATGGTATAGGTAATTAGAAATGGTCTGGGCAGGTGGGTAGAAATGGTATAGATAGGTATGTAAAAATGTTAATGGTAGTTAATCTAAACTTATTTATAAATGGAACTTTGTCTGTGTGTGTGTGTGTGTGTGTATATATCCGTTACCTATAGACTCCGAATCGGCTGAACCGATTTTTTTACACAGTTGTACTATAAGCGTCTGTGAGTGTTGTGAGCTAGTTTTTGTGTCGAGGTACCCTGATAAATATCGAAAATCGATAATCGAAAAGATCGGGTTATAGAAGGAGTGGTCCGATTTTAATCAAATTTGATACACTCACAGACAAAAACATAAGAAACGATATTCAGAAGTTTCAAGGTTGCAGTTCTTACAATAGTGCAGAAAATCGATAATACATATATATAAAAGGCAAGATGTGTGTGTGTGTGTGTGTTTATCTGTCCGTAGGTCCTTTATACAAATCCACAATTTTTATTCGATTCTCACCAAGCTTCACACAAATATTCTTTAGGCTGAGGACCATGGATTAGTTTTAAATCTTTCATTACACCCGAGCAACGCCGGGCTATACTGCTAGTTAAGAAATATTCTTAAAATCTTTTCCCCGTTTCTTTTGGGATACAAGAACTGTACACTTTTATTTACAGATTCTTTAGTTGCCAAAGGAGCAAATGATTGGTTGGTTGTTTTGTTTTTATGGCAAATCAACCACGGCGAGTCATTTATTGCCCACTAAACTTTATTTATTTTTTGCTGATAAAACCTTTTTCTTTCAACAATTTATTGTTGTTTTTATAAGTTTTGTGTCTAGTAATATATTTTCTTTTCGAGTATCAAGATTCATTGGGGTTTGTTTTTAAGAGCAGGGTCCCCAAGTCCTACCCTTTTTATTTAACCCATAACTGAAGGGAAGGGACGGATTAATACCTTTCCTAAGGGTACCAGTGCTAAAGTGAATGCAGGGTACTCAACTGGAATTCGAACTCAGCTCACCGATTTCTCTTTCCGAGCCGATATCCTCTGCACCAAACCTCACATCCGTCACTAAATGCTTCCAGCACCTGGTATTCCCAAGCGGTCACCCATCTAAGTATTGACCAGGCTCAACGTTGCTTAACTTCGGTGATCGAGCGAGAACCGGTGTATTCAACGTGATTTACTTTTACTCAAAAGGCATCTACAGGATTATTGGACATTTCTAGTCCGTTGGTAAATCAAACAGAAAGTGTTATTTTACAAAAGATGTCATTATTATTAAGAAATATTCTTAAAAACTTTTTCCTGTTTCTTTTGTGATACAAGAATTGTACACTGTTATTTACAGATTCTCTTTCTGCCAAAGAAGCAAATGAATTGACTAATGAAGCAGTTCTTCAGCTCCAATATTACTTAATGAAGAATAATCTCAAGTTTAGTTAGATGGTCATGTGGATAAATCAACTTATGTCGTCCAATTAGAGTGAAAAACATTTATCCTCAACAATAAAAAAAAAACTGGTACGAGAGAATAAATTAAGATGTAAAAGAAAGGGAACAAAGCCCCTAAAAGCTGCAACAGAGCGAGTTAGCCTACCTTCCCAAGATAAATCTCCAGACGAATCAGCCACTACCGAATACTTATCTGCTTCACAAGTGAAGTCACCGGAAGAAGTTCTTGTAAAACCCCGTATCCAAGAATTAATTACAGAAAATGAAAAGCAAAAGAAGAAAAAGAGTGACAAGTCCCTGCTGAGAAACATAGAATCATCACCTGTATCAAGCATGGTGGTACTGTGAATTCCATTAAAGATCTACAACTGATTTCAAGAATTGGCTCGGAAACACTGAAATACCAACTGAGATATCTCAAGGTTGTCTTAGGTGTCAACATCAACACCAGTGGAAATAAACTTCAGCTAGAAGCTGCTCTCTGTGATTACTTGACAAGAATAAAACCAGCCGATTTATCTCCACCTCTAAAGCAACAAAAAATCTCTCAATGAATCTGCCAAGCATTCAAATAACTCCGGCAGTTGTGAAGAAGAACCATCTCATTTTATTTTCACTTACAAGCGCCAAGGACAATGAATTGCTGTATATTATGATAAAAACATTTGCATTGGCCTGGTCATTGATGTTACACCTCCATTCAGTGATGTCATAAAATTTTTAGCCTAACTAAAGGTAGAAATGATTATTTTCGTCTGCCTTTGTCAGATGATATGGCACAGGTGGAGTCAACATTTGTTTATAGATGGGATTTTTTATGTAATACTAATTTCAAATGATAGCAGGATTTGGAATGTCCTGAATATAGTTAATAAAGCAGATGCCTATAAAAAATTTTGACTGGAAATTACTAAGGAGGTAGAACTGCAGGAAGACCATTAAATCTGCTTAGAAAAAATGTTCTGTCAGTTAAAAATATTTTTTACTCATTTCAAATTTTGAAGCTTTACAATAAAAAGTTGAAGAAAGAAAACAATCAATTATGCTTTTTGTATAACAAATTTTTAAATTTTTTAGTATGACCTTTTTGCATAATTTCACCAAAGTTAAAATGTGCCTGTGACAAAGTTTTAATATTACAGAGAAGACATTTTTTAATTCCTTATCTCAAAATTAGTAAAGTTGCAATGTTTCAAGCTTCTGGATACAATGGATACTTTTTGACAGTAAGTTTCATTACGTATAATTTGACTCTTTTCTTAAACCTTTATTCCCCTTATTATTAAACTATGTTTATGTCTGTTTTTACATGGCCCTAAATAATAAGAGTTAGTTTATTGATTTACTATTAAAAGAAAAGTTTAACTTGATCTCTAATGTGCTATGAATCATATTAAGAAGATTCAATTGGTTAGGTGTTGAAACTTATATGAACAGTCAAAGTTGCCCTTTCATATCATATTTGCACTTTTTTCAGAAAGGGTAATGAGATTTTGCCTAATTTGCATGGTTTGATCTAATAATTATTGCTTTCATTAGCATTAATTTTCATTTACAACAGAATGACATTACATCGGTAAGGATTTTTCACTTGTGTGAAACCTTTTTTTTATAATCATATCGCCCCAAGCAAGGCATTTTATTGCCACTGTTTTACAGGGGGTTACATAGGAGGAAAGTTATGAGAAAGAAGGACTGGTTATAGGGGGTGTCAGGAAGTGGGTAAGAGAAGGATGAGAATACTCATGAAGGTGGAGTAGACGGAGAAAGGAGCATGAGAGAGAAGTTGCAGTTTAGTGAGATAGGAGATGACATTTTTTTATAATCATATCGCCCCAAGCAAGGCATTTTATTGCCACTGTTTCGCAGGGGGTTACATAGGAGGAAAGTTATGAGAAAGAAGGACTGGTTATAGGGGGTGTCAAGAAATAGATAAAAGAAGGATGAGAATACTGATGAGGGTGGAGTAGACGGAGAAAGGAGCATAGGAGAAAAGATGCAGGTTAGTGAGATAGGAGATGAAGCCTGCATTTTCAGTTACGCACTGTTAAAATTGGCTTCTAGTCCAATAACAAATAAGACAGCAAATTTTCTAAGTTCCGACCAACTTTGATGGCTCATAACTCGGTGGCAAACTGAGCTACGAAAATAAATTTTGGCACCATTGTTTATTTTTTGCCAAATTATGTATGCATATATAAAAAGTTCTTAGATGTAATAAAAATAAAATTTTATTTGGGATACCTATTAATAGAATACGAAGGGAATGACCAAGATCTGTTAATATAGAGGAGTGGTTCTTTACCATTTTGGGGTCATAGACCACTTTAGTTACGGATCCCTTTCGTTGCGGACCCTTTGAGTCACGAACCAGTACAAGTAGTAGCCCGTCGTAGGCAGATAGACAAGCAGATACTCACAGTCTGTTTGGTTTTTCTACAACACACAATGCATTTCTCCCTCTTGCACACACTGTATACACATCACTTTTCAGAAACTGTGGTTAATTAATACTCACCAGTATATGAGAAGATTATCAAACCGTCATAAACCGTGGAAAATGAGAAATATCACTTGCTATTATAAAGTGATGTATTATAGAGTGATGTGCATTGTGGTGCAGTGGATATCGTCTCGGAACAAGAAATCGGAGAGCTGAGTTCGAATTTCAGTTGAATTCGTTGCATTTACTTATACGCAAATATCCTGGGAAAAGGTATTAAACATCTCCTCCTTCCAGCTATGAGATAAATAACCTGACAGAATCAATTCTGTAGCCTTGGTTGGCAGCCATTCTACCGAAGAAAGTAATGGCAATCTACAGCGTGTAAATCTTCTTCCCAGTTAGTTATATCTCTTTAGAGACATGATCGCCCAAGCGTGTATCACTTATGGCATTATTCCTTGTACGACCGCCAAATCTTGTCACACAGTTAAGTGCTATATTGTAAATGTGTAAGATGGATTCTTACCATTCATCTTTTTTTTTAATTATGAAATCTTTTGCATTGGTATACCAAACACGAAAGGTGCAGTTCAAATTTATCGGTCCCAGTTACTTTCCAAATTCAGTGAAAGTCGGTTCTCTGTGCAGGGCCCGGAAGTTTTTTCCGTCTGAATCTATCCTGTACATATATAAATCTACCATCTGCCCGTGCATTGAATACTGCTGCCATATCTGATCGGGTGCCCCTGCTATTCTCCTCGGGCTTCTCGACAAGGTACAGCGGAGGGTCTGTAATGTGATCGATACCGACTTGGCAGGCCGGCTGCATTCTCTCTCTCTCTTACCGGCATGACGTATCTCCTCTGTGCCTCTTCTATAAATAATTTCACGGCTTCTGCTCCGATGAACTTAGATTACTGGTGTCCCCGAGGTACGAATTTACACGAGATACTAGATTAGCAACTAGATCCCACCCTTTTACAGTGAAACCGATAAAATGTAACCGCAATTTCTACTCCAACAGCTTCTTTTCTCGCACTTCCCGACTGTGGAATTCCCTTCCACATGATTGCTTCTCCGACAGCTACAATCTCCAGGAGTTTAAATGTAAGGTCAATAGGCACCTCCTAACAAACTAACTCGCATCCATTTTCTCAAACACTCTTCCCATCTGCCCAACCCTCAGTCTCGGTGTCCTTACCCGTCTATCACCCTCCTTCTGACATTACCTATATCTAACCACTCTTTCTCTTCATCTTCCCCTATATAACCCCTTGCGCAATAGTGGCAGTGGAATGCCTTGCTTGGGTGAAATAATTTTAAAAAATGTATCTTGATGTTGGGTCATTATAGGAAGTTAGCCGAGCTGAGAACTTTTCGGCAGCATCACGTAGACAACAAAAGAGCAAAGGACATAGAAACAAAACCAATTTAATAAATTCAGTTTGTCATCTTTACGTAAATTAATAACAATTCATACGTCATATTCCCCCATGACAGAATCAAAGAAGGAATATTCACTTGCCATAATTACAGTAACCGCCATTGTCAATCGAGTGACTCCTCCAAAGAAAGATGCCGCGCCTATGAGAGCAAATGCCCCGGGGTCAATCCAAGCCCACATTTGCGGGTCATGACTACCACTGTACATCAATATTTTCACCAGAATCAAACCAACAAACCGTCCATAAAGAGCACCAATAAATCTGAAATATACGAACAAGTCAGCAATTTTCATTAGTAAGACGTTCAATCACTAGTCCGGCAGACATTTATTTCACTATTTAAAAAAAAAAAAAAATAAAAGCAGAAATGTCAACTCAAACACGTGCGCCTAATAAATATAACATTTATAATATGAAGAAATAATTGCAGATTTAAAATACTCATGGATTTTCACACGCGCACATACACACATACCCACACACATACAGTACTGTGCAAAAGTATTAGACAAAGAACTATGAGACATCAAAATAAAGTTTAAAATCACCCTTGTCCTAACATTTTTGCACACTACCGTTAGTGTGCAAAAGTATTAAGACAGGGTGTTTTTCCAAAAGACCTTCCTGAAATACGAATACAGGGTGAAAAGCCAAACCTTTGTAAGAATTATTCAACTAAAAAGGAAGAGGAAGGAAGGCTTCGAAATTTGAATTGGCCCTCACAAATCCCTGATCTCAATCCTATTGAACATCTATGGGATATTTTGGATAAAAAAATTGATAAATCTAATGTTACTTCGCAAGACACACGTAAAGAACAAGTACAAGCTGCTTGGCAGGAGATACCATTAGATACATTGAAGCTTGTGATGTCAATGCCTGATAAAATGCAGGCTGTGATCAAAGCAAAAGGATATTATACTAAATATTAAATTTATTTTGTAACAAGTATTTTTCTGTGTGTGTATATATATATATATATATATATATATATATATATATAAACAGAAGTAGTAGGAAGATTTGAACAATTGAGCTTTTTATTCGACCACAACAGAATGCAGAAAGCACTGGACGGCCATTTCGTCCTATATTTGGGACTCTTCAGCAGTGCGCATCCACTACCAGGAATCGATCCCAGACATTTTTGTTTATTAAACTGATGTTATACGAACTGTACCACAGGCCCTGGTGCCGAAGAGGTGACGAATTCAACTCGATGAAGCACCGGCCGTTCACAAATTCCGTGACGGTGCTTATCCGAGCTCCTTTACTCGTAGGACTGTGCCTCCCAGAGCCACGCTTCATCGAGTTGAATTTATAATTCGCCTCTTCGTCACCTGGGCCCGTGGTACAGTTGGTATAACATCAGCTTAATAACCAAAACTGTCTGGGTTTGATTCCTGGTAGTGAATGCGCACTTGTGAAGAGTCCCAATTATAGGACGAAATGGCCGTCCAGTGCTTTCTGCATTCTGTTGAGGTCGAATAAAAAGCTCGATGAATTACTTAATAATTGTTCAAATTCTCCTACTACTTCTGTTCATATATATATATATATATATATATATATATATATATACAGTACAGTGCAAAAGTATTTGGGCAAGAACTATTTTATCATTTATGAGGTATACTGACAGAAAATAAAAAATTTAATTAAAATTATTTTATTTAATTTACTCAACAAAAACTTTAACAAGAAAAAATTGAGGTCGAATAAAAAGCTCGAGGAATTACTTAATATATATATATATATATATATATATATATATATATATACCCTTGTGTAAATTAATTGAAACACCTGCCTTATCTTCCTTTCTTTTACCTTACTGCCAGTTTTAGACCCACTGGTGTGACAGGGTGTATTTGATTTCTATTTTTTCCTCAGATTAGGTCATTTTTAGTGGTGCTCAGTAATATAAATGTATTTTTTGGGTATGTGGTGAAATTTGTTTGGCCTTGAAAATATTGTGTCATTCGTGATTGCATCAGATTTTTATCACACCCGGACTGTATTGTCATGACTGTCGAATAGATGTACTACGGCCATTGTCTGCAATGGACATTACTTTAAGGAAGCGTACGAAATTTGTAACTCTGCACGAACACACTGGAAAACCTTATAGAGAGATTGCGGATATTGTTGGTGTCATCCTTTCAACTGTCAGTTGTGTCACCAAAAGAAGAAACAAACTGGATCCATCATTCGAAAACATAAAGGAAAATGCGGACGGAAGAGAAAAACAACGCCAAGAGATGACGTATACGTGATCTTAAAAGAGTGAAAGTTTCTACGAAGAAATTATTTGTTTTGTTTCGCTTGTTTTACACAAGAGTTTAGTAGTTTTAACTCGTGAAAATTTTACCGTTTTCCTATTTTAAAATTATGATGAATCGTAATTCTTTTGCTAATGAATGAATAAAATTATGGTGAGTTCTATGACAAGACAGTGTTCGTAGTAATGCTCCTATTGCATCGATAAATAGTTGAGTTTAAGAGAGTTAACAAAATATTCATATATAGTTCCTTTCAAGCATTATTTGAAGTTTAAAAAACAAAATGTCGCAAGTGACGAGATCTGGGTAATATAGTAGTTGTCAGGCCTAGAGAATGTTTTGCTTTGCCCAAACCTGGTGCACAATTCATGGCTATTGGTGATATCCTTGCGGTGTGCTAAGACGGCCACACTCTACACACTTTCCTTCAAAGCACAGTTATAAACAACGTAAGCAAGCGAGAAGGTAATAACCTATTGTATATGCGCCACAGAGTTCAATATAAATCTGTGCCAAACGGCTTTAGTCTACGTACTTTAAATCCGTTACAATAACAACATTCAATATATTTTTATAAGACCACACACACACACACACACACACACACACACACACACACACATATATATATATATATATATATATATATATATATATATATATATATGTTGTAATAGTTGTTACAATGGATTATAAAAGCATAGTATCACTACACAAAAATTATCGAGTTTCGGAGCACGACCGCTCCTCTGCAGATGATTTGTGGAACTGAAAATAAATGGTGGAAACGATTTATTTTTGAGAATGTGATATGTAGGTGATGTGGGGAATGAAAATTTAGTATGTTTAAGATGGTCCGTCGGCAGTTTGTAACCGTAGAGATACAACTTGGGGTTAGGAGAGGTGGGGTGAGGTAGTTTAGTTTTGGACAGGTTACTTTTTAGTTTTGACTGGGTAATTCGCATAGTAGGTTCTTAGATTTTTTGAATGTTGGTAAAAACTTTTTATTTGACTACTATATATGAGTGGATGAAATAGAGTAACTTTTTAGTGTTCTGTGTGTTTATTTTATTTTATTAATATAATATTCATTTTTTTTATTTTGTGGATGAAACATGGATATTAATTAACTTTTGGAGAGGATTATTTTATCTGAGTACGGTATCTAGTGGGGCCACATAATACTTCAAATAGGTTAATAATTTTAACTGTAAGTTGATTTTTATATTAGAGCACGAGTTATAACTAATACCTTTTGATTAATTAAATTTTAACGAATAATATTTTCGATGTTTACATAACACTTGCTAATTCATCCCTACGGTTCAATAGTTCACCATTGTTGGGATACCTTAAAATGTGTAGCTTTTAACTCAGGCATAAAGAACAGATGTCGTTAAACGAGTTACAGATTCTAGTTTTTTCTAGTTTATATATATATAAAACAGAAATGGGGGTTGTTCCAAAGAAAATAATTGGTATAGAAGAAAAAAGTGCGAGAAACCATGAATGTTTTTTTTTAATGTAAATATATTATTATTATTCTCATTATTTGCTTTTTTGTATCATATATGAAGTGTCCATTGTGGAATTTCTGTCGCTACACGTGTTTCAAATTCTAAGTTGACTCTTTTTAGGTGAATAAACTTGTGACTTTACATATCGTGATCTGTTTATCTTTCTGACAGCCTAAAACACTATGTATATATAGTTAAATGGTCGGGAAGCAGATCAGAAAGAACATATGCGTGTGTGTTTGTTTTTGTTTTTGTTTTTTTGTTTGTTTTTTTTTTCTGTTTTTACACTCCCTTGTTAAATCTCTTCCGTTTTGGGAATCATTCACCTTTCGTTGGCCAGATTTTTTTTTTACACTGACTTAAGAAATCTGATTTCGTCTTTATACTTCAAAATTGTTTTCAGCGATTTTGATTCAGTTCTATTGGTCATCCTTTCGAATTCACTAAGGTCTTTTTTTAAGTGTGTAATGTTATTTTTGGGAGTGGGACAAAATTTTAGACCTAACTTGAGAAGGTTTATTTCCTCTTCTTTGAAAAGGAAGAGGAAATAAACATTTTAAAATATTCTTTAAAAGAAGAGGAAATAAACCTTCTAAAGTTAGGTCTAAATTTCGGTCCCAAACTGGTTAATTTTTTAAAAAAAATTGGGCTATATATAGGGTTGCGTATATTCGTGTATTTTTGTGGAAGTGGGGGAAAATCTGTCGTCATGCCATTTGCCATATATAGATATATATGGCAAATCTACAGGGTGCGATGGATAAATGGTCGCTATTTGCCTTGTAAAATTTTGCAAAGTAATAATAACAAAAGAACCATTCTATTTTCATTTAGAATTATCCACTTGGCAAAAAATACTAAAAATAGTATGAAATACATCATTTTTTTTTAAACTGGGGTGGTCTAATAATTATTGCCGGTAGTGTATATCATTCTTGCAGGAGATAGTTGGAGCAGTTCCATAGAATAAGAGAAAAATTACCGTTTTTCTCTCAGCTTACACTTTTCTCGTAATTTAGTCTCAACTAATTTTCATCGACATTAACAGAATTATCAAACAGCTGCCAGGAAAATCGTGATTTATTTCTTATTAATTTTTTTTTTAAATTTCTCGTCATACATTTGGATATTTTTGTTCCAGTGAATATTGGGGAGACATTTTTAATCACTTTTCATTTTTTCTTACTTCCGGTTTTTTTTTCGGACTTCCGTTGTTTCAATCACTGCGTAAAGATAAAACACTTTCCACATTCACACCGAAGCCTCGAGCATTTATTAACAAACTCTATTATATAAACTTGCAACATTAATATAATGCAATCATAAAGATGTTTTCAGTGTCGTTATATGACCTTGCATAACCTTTCAATTAAATTTTGAATTCCACCAGATGAGGTTAAAGAAAGGCGTTTTCAAAAAATCTTTCATATAATTTCATAGCATCGTTATTCATCCATCAATGTATTTTCTTTTAACTTTCTATAGCCGTACACCTTTCAAGAAAACTGTGAGTTTCATTATGTGTATTTTGAAAGTTTTCAATACTGTTTTCAAAAATGTACAATTCTTATAAAATGCCTCGTTATTCTGTTATCAAAGTATTTTCTAAACATTTTATGACCTTCCGCTAATTTTCAATAAAGTTTTCTATTATATTATAAACTGGCGCAAAATGTCACTACTCACTCAGTTCAATGCCATACGTAATACTTGCTTTAAGCGATCATGTCTCGAAAGAGACATGACTGACAGAGCAGAGGATTATCCCGCAGTAGGTTGCCATTGCTTTCTGCTGTAGACTGGTTGCCAGCCAAGGCTATAGAACCCTAATTTGCCCTGTTATTTGACTCATAGCTAGCGGGCTAATAGATGTATTATATTATTACGTAGTAATTAGTGGGGGATCAGTTTATTACTTCATATCAATAAGAAAACCGACCCCCCACTTTGTGACCAGTAAAAACCTTAATCATGTTTCCAGCTATTATATTCAATCAGTCAGTTAAGTGCCATACGTAACACACGCTTTGGGCGATCATGTCTCTTTCGAGACATGACTGACTGGGCAGAAGATTATCCCGCAGTAGGTTGCCATTGCAATCTGCGGTAGACTGGTTTCCAGCCGAGGCTATAGAACCCAATCTGTCTTATTATTTAATCCGTAACTGGAGGGAAGAAACGGATTAATATCTTTACCAACGGTATTTGTACGTAAGTGAACTGGAATTCAAATTCAACTGGAATTCAAACTCGGCTTCCCGATTTGTCGTTCCGAGTCGATATCCACTGCATCACAACGACCATCCTAAAATCTCACCACCATTCTTAAAAATAAATCTTTCATTCATGCAAATTCATGGCATCATTATTCAGCTATCAAAGAATCATCCCTAGCTCTCTTAAACACGCTATTTTTTGAACAAATTGTTCAATCTGTCATCAATCTATCTGATTCTTTTTTGTTTTTTGTTTTTTGTTTTTTGTCAAAATCTTTTATTCATATAAACTTATGTAACTTTCGATAGCCTAACACCACATTTTACCTCAATTGCGTATTTTATACTGGGAGTCAAAGACAAACTTACCCGGCATTATACTTGCATTATTTTGAAATATTATTCTTGTCTTGGTTGATATGGATGTTATTATTATAGAAGCAACGTTTCGACCAAGTACACTCTGGTTATCATCAGGTATGTGATATTTGTTGATTATTGTGATAGTTTGTCGTTGTGATATTAGTTACTGTTTGTTCCTTCTGAACTGGCGTGTCACTACCAAATACAAGGCTCGAACTCTTGACCATTATACTTGCATTATTTTGAAATATTATTCTTGTCTTGGTTGATATGGATGTTATTATTATAGAAGCAACGTTTCGACCAAGTACACGCTGGTCATCATCAGGTATGTGATATTTGTTGATTATTGTGATAGTTTGTCCATATAATAGTTTGTCCGGATAGTTTGTCATTGTGATATCAGTTACTGTTTGTTCCTTCTGAACTGGCGTGTCACTACCAAATACAAGGCTCGAACTCTTGACCACTAGATGACAGTAATGGATGTATTAATAGAACAGAGGTCTATTTTTGAACTGTGGTATTACCCTCAATTGGAAAAAGGGGTTGACATGATGAATAAAAAAAATATAGTGTTTTTTCCAAATCGTTACCAGTTTTTGAAGAAATGAGTTTAAAGATTAAGTTTAGGTTCAAAATTGTAGCGTTACAATTTAATTTTGGTGATTAGTGAAAGCCTTATAGCATAGCCTTATAAAATTTATAATTTACTGAAGCTACACAAACTTTATATGGACATGATGCAAGACATAAGCACATATGCATCTCAAATAAGACCGTTAATTAAGTGAAAAGGAAATTATACCGAACAATTTAGCGATCGTGCCAGTTTCAATAAACAATACTAATTTAAAATATTTTGTATTATAATATGTGTCTATCAGTATGATGGAGTTATCTAGACTTTTATTTCTTTAGTTGCTTTTATTAATTACTAGCAGTATAGCACGGCGTTGCTCGGGTGTAATGAAAGCTTTAAAACTAATCCATGGTTCTGAAGCTCAGACTCTTTGGACGTTAGCACGAAAGACTAAAAAGCAATAGTTGTTTCCAGTCAAAGCGAAACCGTGGATTGAAAGAAACATGTATAGATGTAAGTCAAATTTTGATTTCCGGTAATTGAATTATGAAAGCTAAACAAATCCTCTAAGTAAATGGAATCATGGCTGATGCTAAGAAGATGCTAAGAGAAGCTGATTAGAGAAGGCCTTCGCCTATGACGTAGGTCTCACTGATACCTCTAGTCCAGCTTGTCACTGTCCTTTATACACTAGATCATTCCATTATGGGGTAGGCTAAGATGTTCCACTATAACATCTCTAACACTCTGTAATCCCTTGCATTCTAATAACTTTATTACCTTGCTTAGGGTGAAATGGTAATAAAAGACAATTTTTGGAATCAGGATTATCCCAGTTAAAAGACTTCCTTTCATCTGGTGCTTAAACTTCCAGCATCGGGATTTGTGTCCAGATGAGGTAGGAACAGTTAAAAGCTCACACTTTCTTTACATAGATATAATATACATTTTTGGAATCAGGATTATCCCAGGATTAAAAGTCTTTCTTACATCTGGTGCTTAAACATCCAGCATCGGGATTTGTGTCCAGATGAGGTAGGAACAGTTAAAAACTCACACTTTCTCTACATAGACATATTATACATTTTTGGAATCAGGATTATCCCAGGATTAAAAGTCTTTCTTACATCTGGTGCTTAAACATCCAGCATCGGGATTTGTGTCCAGATGAGGTAGGAACAGTTAAAAACTCACACTTTCTCTACATAGACATATTATACATTTTTGGAATCAGGATTATCCCAGGATTAAAAGTTTTTCCTTTCATCTGGTACTTAAACATCCAGCATCGGGATTTTTGTCCAGATGAGGTGGGAACAGTTAAAAACTCACACTTTCTCTACATAGACATATTATACATTTTTGGAATCAGGATTATCCCAGGATTAAAAGTCTTCCTTTCATCTGGTGCTTAAACATTCAGCATCGAGATTTTTGTCCAGATGAGGTGGGAACAGTTAAAAACTCACACTTTCTCTACATAGACATATTATACATTTTTGGAATCAGGATTATCCCAGGATTAAAAGTTTTTCCTTTCATCTGGTGCTTAAACATCCAGCATCGGGATTTGTGTCCAGATGAGGTGGGAACAGTTAAAAACTCACACTTTCTCTACATAGACATATTATACATTTTTGGAATCAGGATTATCCCAGGATTAAAAGTCTTCCTTTCATCTGGTGCTTAAACATTCAGCATCGAGATTTTTGTCCAGATGAGGTGGGAACAGTTAAAAACTCACACTTTCTCTACATAGACATATTATACATTTTTGGAATCAGGATTATCCCAGGATTAAAAGTCTTCCTTTCATCTGGTGCTTAAACATCCAGCATCGGGATTTGTGTCCAGATGAGATGGACACGGTTAAAGATTCAAATTTTATAACAACTGAAAAAATATAAATGATTTTAAGAGATTTTAATTTCCATCAAATTTAAAGTAACACAAAATCTTTGTGAATTTAATTTGTTGTTTGAATTTTAATTTAAAGTATCTCCAAAATTTTGTGAATTGAATAAGATAATTTTATTTCTTCAAAATACCAAAGAATCGGAGTTAAAGTGCTAGTTTTCGTAACATGAAGTTTCGAAGTTCTACAGAGTTTTTGGTTTGAAGAAATCAATTTTTGACATGAACTATAATTTCAAGCCAAATCAGAGTTTCGACACAAATCGGTTGTGTGGCCGGAATTGGACCTATATCCCGAATCAGAGTTAACCCTCTAGGGCCATTCGTATCATATTTGATACAGTATGAAAACAAGCCTTGAAAGAAATATTTTCCTGAAAAATTTTTTAAGAGAAATATTTTATAAATTTCAAATGAAAGCAGTACTGACTGCTCAGTCAATGAATACCAAATGTTTCCTTATAGGGAAATACCAAATGTTTCCTTATAGGGAAATACTGTATCAAATATGATACGAATGGCCCTAGAGGGTTAAGTAGTAATTAGTGGGGGATCTGTTTATTACTTCATATCAATATAGAACAGATCCCCCACTTTATGACAAGTAGAAGCCTTAATCATATTATATTATTAACCCTCTAGGGCCATTCGTATCATATTTGATACAGTATGAAAACAAGCCTTGAAAGAAATATTTTCCTGAAAAATTCTTTAAGAGAAATATTTAATAAATTTCAAATGAAAGCAGTACTGACTGCTCAGTCAATGAATACCAAATGTTTCCTTATAGGGAAATACCAAATGTTTCCTTATAGGGAAATACTGTATCAAATATGATACGAATGGCCCTAGAGGGTTAAGTAGTAATTAGTGGGGGATCTGTTTATTACTTCATATCAATATAGAACAGATCCCCCACTTTATGACAAGTAGAAGCCTTAATCATATTATATTATTAACCCTCTAGGGCCATTCGTATCATATTTGATACAGTATGAAAACAAGCCTTGAAAGAAATATTTTCCTGAAAAATTCTTTAAGAGAAATATTTTATAAATTTCAAATGAAAGCAGTACTGACTGCTCAGTCAATGAATACCAAATGTTTCCTTATAGGGAAATACCAAATGTTTCCTTATAGGGAAATACTGTATCAAATATGATACGAATGGCCCTAGAGGGTTAAGTAGTAATTAGTGGGGGATCTGTTTATTACTTCATATCAATATAGAACAGATCCCCCACTTTATGACAAGTAGAAGCCTTAATCATATTATATTATTAACCCTCTAGGGCCATTCGTATCATATTTGATACAGTATGAAAACAAGCCTTGAAAGAAATATTTTCCTGAAAAATTTTTTAAGAGAAATATTTTATAAATTTCAAATGAAAGCAGTACTGACTGCTCAGTCAATGAATACCAAATGTTTCCTTATAGGGAAATACCAAATATTTCCTTATAGGGAAATAGTGTATCAAATATGATACGAATGGCTCTAGAGGGTTAAGTAGTAATTAGTGGGGGATCTGTTTATTACTTCATATCAATATAGAACAGATCCCCCACTTTATGACAAGTAGAAGCCTTAATCATATTATATTATTAACCCTCTAGGGCCATTCGTATCATATTTGATACAGTATGAAAACAAGCCTTGAAAGAAATATTTTCCTGAAAAATTTTTTAAGAGAAATATTTTATAAATTTCAAATGAAAGCAGTACTGACTGCTCAGTCAATGAATACCAAATGTTTCCTTATAGGGAAATACCAAATGTTTCCTTATAGGGAAATAGTGTATCAAATATGATACGAATGGCTCTAGAGGGTTAAAGTAAGGTTTAAAGTTCCATGGATTGAATTGAATAATCCAGAGTTATTTCTCCAAAGTTACTGTTTTCTAAGCTAGACCTGAGGTCACTTCAGTTTCAGGCTTGAGGTCCAATTAGCCATTCGCAGGATTTAAGTTAAAAGTCCTTACGGAGTGCGGCTCTTAAGCTAGAAATTTCAATGAATTTAACTTACACCCAAATGCATGACATTCGAATACTTTATGCCAAAGTTTCTGAATGAAATAACTTAACAAATATAGCAAATGATTTATTTAGTTTACTTACAGCATTGGAACGAGCATCCCACCGGAAACGGAAGTCCCAGACGCCCAGCAAACGAAGAGGAAGTAAAAAACAAGAACGGTAGCTAATGAACCAAAACCGAATTGGAGATGCGTATCCCGAGAGAAAAGATGCTTCACGGCATCTTCTCCAGTTAAGAAAAACAAAGACGCCACTGAAAGACAAGAAAAAATGATGGAAAAATAATCAATAAAGAACAAACAAGGCATAAGAATGAAATAAACGATGTTTTTATTAGTAACTAGCAGTATAGCCCGGCGTTGCTCGGGTGTAATGAAAGCTTTAAGACTAATCCATGGTCCTGGAGCTGAGACTCAGCCTAAAGAATATTTGAAATAATAAAATAATTGCAACAATTTACCAATCGCACCTAGTGTATATATATATATACTAGCATATAACCCTTGTAAAAGTGAAGAAAAAAGTTGCTTTTAATTCTTAATTTCTTATCTGCCACAGTTTAAAGTAAAATTTGAGTGCGTTTATACTTGCGTCTATGGATAAACATTGCTCATACTTGAGTCTGTAAGTAAGTTTAACATTGTTTGTACATGTGTTTATAGGTAAACATTGGTAAGTTTCATAATTAAGTCAATAGGTAAACAATAGTGTTTATACGTGAATCAATTTGTAAACATTGGTCCTTAGTTATACTTGGATATATAAGTAAACATTGTAGGGTTTTAAAGATGAATATATTTCCTATTAATCAGTTAAGTGTCATACGGGATACGCGCTTGGCCATCATGTCTCGAAAAAGACGACTGACTAGTCAGAAGATTTTCCGCAGTAGGTTGCCATTACTTTCTGCGGTAGAGTGGGTACCGACCAATCCTATAGAACCCAAACTGTTCTGCTATTCAACCCGTAACTGGAAGAAGAAGTGGAGGATTAATATCTTTCCCAAGGACTTTTGTGTGTAAGTGAATGCAAGTGAATTCGAACTCTGCTTTTCTATTCTCATTATGAGCTGATATCTATGCACCATGCATCCATATTTTATACTAGCAGTATAAGCCGGCGTTGCTCAGGTGTAATGAAATCTTTATAAAACTAATCCACGGTCCTGGAGCTCAGATACTTTGGACGTTGGCACGAAAGACTAAAAAGCAATAGTTGTTTCCCGTTAAACCGAAACCGTAGACTGAAAGAAAAATGAATCGATGTAAGTTAAATTTTTATTTCCTGTTATCAATATCAAATAAGTTTTTTTCGTCGTAAACTGAATTTTGAAGGCTATACAAGTCCTCTGAGTAAATGGTATCATGGCTGAGACAAAGAACTACAATTATACCTACTTAGAGCCAAACCCGAAGCAAAAACTAAAATAAAAGGGCTGAAATAAATACAGGCAGATAAACAGACACACACAAACATCTTGCCTTTTATATATATATTATCGATTTTCTGCACTATTGTAAGAACTGCAACCTTGAAACTTCTGAATATCGTTTCTTATGTCATTGTCTATGAGTGTATCAAATTTGATTAAAATCTGACCACTCCTTCTATAACCCGTTTTTTTCGATTAGCTAAGAACAGTCGCAGACGCTTATAGTACAACTGTGTAAATTTTCAAGAAAATCGGTTAAGCCGTTTCTGAGTCTATAGGTAACGGACACACCTACACACACACACACACACACACACACACACACACACACACACACAGACAAAGTTCCATTTATAAATAACTTTGTATTAACGAGAGATCCGGAAAATAGAGTGGGTGTGGCAAAGTTTCGTATCCCAAGGCGGTGAGCTTCATCCTGATGTGATGGAGCCGGGCATTGTCATGAAGCAGAATTGGACCCCGTCTGCTGACCAGTGCTTGTCATATTTTACTTAACTGAAAGTGCGTTCCGTCCAGTTGCTGGCAGTAAATTTCGGCAGTGATTCTCAAGTTAGATTCCAGAAAATTGTAATTAATAACTCTAATGGCATACCACCAGACAGCCGCTGTATTCTTCTGTTGATTCAATTTCGGTTTTGGCTACTCTTTTTGTTCCTTACTTGGATATCGAACAAATCGCAGATGCAGCATTGCATACGCTTCAAAACGTCGTCCTCTTTGACTTTTACCAATTTCGCGTGAAACCAGTTCAACGTTCTTTGCAACACCAATTTTCCTGAGACGGCCCGGTATTGTTGAAATGATAGTTATCTAAGACATTTCTCAGATACTTCGACGTTGGTTTTATTCCACTAGTGTTTTCAGACGTTGTCTGTCAATTTAAGATGGACCTGACACCCTCGCAGATGTGCGTTGTGGTGCAACAAACCGGAGAGCCGAGTTCGAATTTCAGTTGAATTCCTTGCATTCAAATACCCTTGAGAAAGGTATTAATCCGTCTCTTCTCTCCAGTTATGAGTTAAATAAGACATATTGGGTTCTATAGCCTTGGATGGCAACCAGTCTACCTCAGAAACTAATGGCCACCTACTGAGGTATAATCTTCTGCCTAGTCAGTCATGTCTCTTTCGATTCATGATAGCCTTAAAGCGTGTAACACGTATGGCACTTTACTGACTGACACCCTTATCTTCAAGAATTGTCTTTATGCTGCCTCACTTCAGAAACCAGCGTCATACTATCCGTTGTGGACCCAGAATAGGTCCGGAAGAAAACTCGAACTCGGAAATTAGTGAAATATATATATTTAACGAAAAACAAATACAAAATTGTTACACGTCAGTCTGACTGCCAAGTATTAGACCGGGGAGACTTAGCCCAACTCAACTCCAATATTTACCCTTCACCCCCACTTGAGAGAGATGTGACACAAGATCTTTTTTAACGTGGGGAACCTGAGCGCGTACACCCAGGTACTGGTCAAACATTACCTATCCACCGCGGTGGATAGGTTCAAAAACTGGTCTTAATTTGTCTAAGGTGTACCCAGCCCCAAGGCTTGGGCAACTCCAACCCAACTCAACTCCATTATTTACTCTTCACCCCCACTTGAGAGAGATGTGACACAAGGTTTTAACGTGGGGAACTTGAGCGCGTACACCCAGGTACTGGTCAAACATTACCTATCCACCGCGGTGGATAGGTTCAAAACCAGTCATAACTGGTCTTTACTTGTCTTAGGTGTGCCCAGCCTGAAGGCTAGGGCAACTCCATTATTTACCCTTCTCCCCCACTTGAGAGAGATGTGACACAAGGTCTTTTTTAACGTGGGTAACCTGAGCGCGTACACCCAGGTACTGGTCAAACATTACCTATCCACCGCGGTGGACAGGTTCAAAACCGGTCATAACTGGTCTTTACTTGTCTTAGGTGAGCCCAGCCCGAAGGCTAGGGCAACTCCACCTCCGAAAGGCATATTTTCTCGGTATTCATAATAATAGGAAGAGTTCATTATAGTCCAAAAAGGGTAGGTCTCATAACACTATCCGATCACCTTTACCCCATGCTCTATTAATAAGGGTTGAGAGGTAATTCAGTGTGAAAGTATATAAAAAAGAAAAAGTTATTAAAGAAAAAAAACGATAAATGAACAGTAATTAAGAAGCCGTAACATAACAATTAGGATGTGTCGTTGTGGTACAGTGGATATCTGCTCGGAACGAGAAACCGGGGAGCCGAGTTCGAATTCCAGTTGAATCCATTGTATTCACTTTCGCGCAAATACCCTTGGGAAAGGTATTAATCCGTCGCTTCCTTCCAGTTATGGATTAAATAGCAGAACAGATTGGGTTCTATAGCCTTGGGTCGGCAACCAGTCTACCGCAGAAAGCAATGGCAACCTACTGCGGGATAATCTTCTGCCCAGTCAGTCATGTCTCTTTCGAGACATGATCGCCCAAGCCTGTATCACGTATGGCACTTAACTGACTTAACAAAACTAGCAAATAGTCTTTTACTAGGAACTTTTCTTATATGCCAAATCACAAAAATGCTTCAAGACTTTCAAGCTCTCAAAGTTTTTTGAGGGTGAGGATAACGACATTTTCATTATAGTTCTTTTAGTGCCGTTGTTTAGTGTGTATACTATAGCTGTTCGTCCAATGTTTATGGTTGTTGTACTTCAATTTGGTATTGATGACAAAACCACCTCCATAATATTTAGTAAAAAAAATAATTTAAAGAAAATGCTAAAACGAAACTTATACCTAACTCTAGGAAAAGACAGTTAACATTTCTAAGGCATATATCGCCCGGTTCACACTCCACCCACGTCTATTGAACAGGTAAAGAGGCTTATCCCTTGTTCCCTGTTTAGGATGAGGTTTCCAGCTTTCTCTTTACCAATCTTTTTACTCTTACGTAGCCCCCTGCGCATCAGTGGCGTTATCGCCTTGCTCGGGGTGATATGATTAAAAAAAATATATATAATAAGGAAAGGGGTCTTGGAAAATTTGATACTCACGAGACAGACTGAAGGCATCACAACGCATAACATACTTATTGAGACTAAGTAAATGGAATAGCGGAACAGGGCTTAGGAGAAATGACAAAAATATTAAGAGCTACAAAGAACAGGAAATTGTGGAGAGCCATGACCGCCTATGTCCTAAAGAGACTCGGCGCACAGAAAAAGAAGAATAAGCTTGTGTAAATGAATGGCGGAACAGGGTTTAGGGGAGATAACAAAGTTTATTAAGAGCTAAGAAAAACAAAATTCTGGCGAGTCATGGTCACCAACGTCCTGAAGGGACACGGCACATAAAAAAGGAAGAATGAGCTTGGGTAAATTAATGGTGGAACAGGGCTTAGGAGAGATAACAAAGGGACAAAATTTATTAAGAGCTAAGAAGGTCAAGAAATTGTGGAGAGGCTCAATCACCTACGTCCTGAACGGACGCAGAAAAATAATAATCAGTTTGAGCATTTGAATGACGGAACAGGGTTTATAAGAGGAAGAGCAAAAAGAGAAGATTTATTAAAAGCTACGAAGGTTAGAAAGTTGTGGAGATCCGCTATCGTCCTGAGGGAAATTGGTACGTAAAGAAAAAATAACTGCTCACCTTCGTTATAAGTTCCATTAGTAAACCAATTGCTTCCGACTTGATAAGGTGTCTCTTTTGAACACTTGTATCTCACAACAGACGATTCAACATGGAGACTAGTTCTGCTATCGTTATAACAGCCATAACTGCAATAAAGAAAAAATATTAAATTAAAACTTACAAATCAATCAAAAGTATCATTCAACCAGTTTTGGTTCAGCAGAAACAAGTTACGTCAAAATATGTGAAGTACAAAAAGGGAGATTAACCAGATATAAACTTATTTATAAATGGAACTGTGTGTGTGTGTGTGTGTGTGTGTGTGTGTGTGTGTGTGTGTGTGTGTGTGTGTGTGTGTTACCTATAGGCTCCGAAACGGTTGAACCGATTTTCTTGAAAATTTACACAGTTGTACTATAAGCGTATGCGAGTGTTCATAGCTAGCTTTTGTGTCTAGGTAACGCCGATAAATATAGAAAATCGATAATCGAAAAAATCGGGTTATAGAAGAAGTGGTCCGATTTTAATGTAATTTGATACATTCATAGACAAAGAAACGATATTCAGAAGTTCCAAGGTTGCAGTTCTTACAATAGCGCAGAAAATCGATAATATATATATATATATATATATATATATATATTATCGAAACAAACACCCAACCTATCAACTATCCTCACTTCTAACAAATGATGGAATCCCGGCGACAGTCCTAAAGAGGTGTGCTCCTGAACTCTCCACTGTCCTCTCTAAACTGTTTAACTACTGCTTTTCTGCTTCCTGTTTTCCTGCATGCTGGAAGTTCTCTTCAGTCGTTCCTGTATTTAAGAATTGTAGTCAACCCTCGGACCCATCCAACTATCGCCCTATCAGTTTTTTACCGATATTCGGGAAAGTGTTCGAGGCCATAATCAATGCTGAAATAGTTCAACATCTTACTGCCCGCAAACTCTTCTCTGACAGGCAATATGGCTTCCGCTTTGCCAGGTCCACAGCCGACTTGCTAACAACTGTAACGGAGTACATGCTCCAGACCCTTGATGAGTCTGACGAGGCACGCGCGGTTTGCTCTGGACATCTCCAAGGCTTTTGACAGGGTTTGGCACTCTGGCCTCCTATGGAATTACGGGGATATGGTATTACCGGTCGCCTGCTTGACCTAATCCAATCTTTTTTAAATAACCGCAAAATGAAGGTCGTTCTGAATGGACATGCCTCTTCATCCTACAGCACGAATGCTGGTGTTCCACAGGGCTCTATCCTGGGCCCGACGCTCTTCCTTATTTTCATCAACGACCTCCCAGATGAGATCAAGGGCCATGTAGGCATTTACGCAGATGACACCACAATATACTACCGCACCAGTAAGAAACCTGCCGCGGCGGATAGACATAATCTCGCTTCTGACCTTGAATGGGATCTACACTCTGTGGTGAACTGGGACAAGAAGTGGCTTGTCAACTTCAATGCGTCTAAGGCCAAGCTGTTTTCTGTCAACCATCACAGGCAACCTCTCCTGCCTCTCATAAGCATGGACCAAGCGATTCTCCCTGAGCGCAATACACTGCGCCTCCTCGGCTTTACCCTCTCTTCAGACCTCAAATGGAACCATTATATCGAATCCATAGCTAAATCCACTACTAAGAAGGTCGGTTCATTATGTCGATCCAGGATGTTTTTTTCCGCCAGAATCCATCCTGCATATATACAAGTCAACCATCCGTCCGTGCATGGAGTACTGCTGCCATTTATGGTCAGGCGCCCCTGCCGTTCACCTCAGTGTTCTCGACAGGCTCCAAAGGAGAGTCTCTAATGTGATAGGTACAGACTTGGCGGCTCGACTGCAGTCACTTCCCCACCGACGAAATATGGCCTCCCTTTGTCTGTTCTATAAAAACATTCATGGCTTCTGCTCGGATGAACTTAAATCACTGGTGTCTCCACAACAGGTGTTTACACGTGCAACGAGATTGGCAACTGGGTCCCACCCATTCACAGTTAGGTTAGCCAAATGCAGACGACAATTCTACTCCCGCGGCTTCTTCTCTCGTACTTCCCGCCTGTGGAACTCGCTCCCGTATTCTTGCTTTCCTGATGGCTACAACCTCCAGGAATTTAAATGCAATGTCAATACTCATCTATTAACCACTGGATTCTAGATCTCTCCCCACCCCGTATATCCTTCCCTTTCTATTGCTCTTTTCTAACTGGTCTGTACTCCTCACTCTCTTCTAATTAATCTTTTTACAGTTATGTAGCCCCCTGCACATCAGTGGCATTTCCGCCTTGCTCGGGGTGAAATGATTAAAAAAAAAATATCTAAAAAATACAAACCTATCAGGAAATTTAAAATGTCAGAAACCCAGGTGTTTAATTTGTAAACATTTGGTAAACGACACAATATTCTCTGTACCCAACACCAAAATCAAATTGCACCCACCACGCTTCACTTGTGACAGCGAAAACATTATATATTTCCTCTTCTGTTCAATAAGTTCCAATAGTGGATATATTGGCGAATCTGGTAATAGCTTTAGATTTCGCTTCAATAATCACAAACTTAATATACGCCAAAATAATCACTATTCCCCAATAGCAGTACATTTCAATCAACCGGGTCACACTTTAGAAAATTGCAAATGTTTACTAATAGACTCCAATTTTAGTTCTACATACACACGCAGAAAGAAAAAAAAATACAGGATTTTAAAATTAAATACACATAAGCTAGGGTTAAATAAGGACTTAGGTGTTTTAAATCTTTACAAATATTTCAATAACTAAACTTTTTAGATGTATTCAAAATTTTTTTTATCTAAAACAAATTTATAAGTATTATTAAAGATAGGTTTACGTTTACAAATATTTTTTAAAAATCTGTCGCTTTCAGCTTCACTTGATGTAAAAATAAACTCTCTCCACAAACGCGTCACGTGATGTAAACAAACGCGTCACGTGGTGTAAACAGACTCTTCACAGACACTCTCGCGAAATACGTTTCTAATTCTAATTTTAAAATCATTTGTTTCTGATGAAGGACCGAGGGCGGTCTGAAATATAAAATATAATAATAGAAATAAACAAATACTGCCAAAAAATACATTTTTAAACTCAAAACTTTTTAATATTCTTTCCTATACATATTAAGACAGTATACGTGGATCATCACTATATATATATATATATATATATATATATATATATATAAGGCAAGATGTTTGTGTGTATGTCTGTTTATCTGTCTGTATTTCCTTTATACAAATCCACAACTTTTATTCGATTCTCACCAAATTTCACACAAATATTCTTTAGGCTGAGTCGGAGCTCCAGGACCATGGATTAGTTTTAAAGCTTTCATTACACCCGAGCAACGCCGGGCTATACTGCTAGTATATATATATATATATACATACACACTAAGTGCGATTGGGAAATTGTCGCAAATATTCTTTTGGCTGAGTATGAGCTCCAGGACCATGGATTAGTTTTAAAGCTTTCATTACACCCGAGCAACGCCGGGCTATACTGCTAGTATATATATATATATATATATATATATATATATATATATATATATATATATATATACACCCTAAGTGCGATTGGTAAATTGTCGCAAATATTCTTTTGGCTGAGTATGAGCTCCAGGACCATGGATTAGTTTTAAAGCTTTCATTACACCCGAGCAACGCCGGGCTATACTGCTAGTAATTATATAAGTGAGTGAATGATTAATGTTTCTAATAAATTTTATTCATAACTTTTTTCTGCTTAATCTTTTTGCATGCGGTTTTCAACATTTAAATTCTGATTATATCTTTTATCATTTTTGTCAATCAAACTTTGCTTATCACATTATTTTATCAGAATTTATTATCAAAATTAATTATAAATAATCATTTTTTATTGTTTTTTAATCAATTGCATATAAATGTTTTTCTTTTAAATATTTTTGAATGCAGTTTTCAGCATTAAATTTATATTGAATTAATAGCAAAGCCTGAAAAAATCATGGATTACATAGAAAAATACGCGCCAGAAAAGTCATATTAATAGTAAATCTGTAAAAGAACAAGACAAGTTATTAAATCTGGAAAAGTAAAGGAGAAGATATTCTAGTGAAGTAAAAAATAAGAAATCTCTTACTTAAAATATTGCATTTAAATTTTATTTTCAACTGCAATATTTTAAGTAAGAAGTTTCTTATTTTTTACTTCACTAGAATATCTTGTCCTTTACTTTTCCAGATTCAATAACATGTTCTTTACTTTTCCAGGTTTAATATAATTTTAAGAATATTAGTTTTCATGCGTGCCTTTTTCTATGTAATAACGATAAGAAATGGTGTTGTCACAAACTTTCAAAAGCTGGAAGAATTTAAATCATCAACCTTGGAATTTTTCTATTAACCTGTAATTGAACTTCTTCTATGTGTTGATGTCCTTCAGGACGTAGGCCATCATGATTATTCCTAATTTTCTTTCATTTGTAGCTCTCAGTAAGGCTTGTTTAGCTATCGCTTCCAATCTCTATTCTCGCTGCCATTTACACAACCTCGTTATGTAGCTATGCGCTGCTTTCCTCTCTCTCTCTCTCTCTCTCTCTCTTGCCTTCAATATGACTTGTGAGTGTTAAATTTTCTAAGCCCTCTTTCCTCGTCATATACTCTGAAAATCTTAACTCTTTCTTTGATATATAATTACCCTTTTTGTTTCAGTTGTCTGTAAATCGTTATGTTCTATATGTTCAGTTCATTGTATTCTCAGCATCCTTCTGTAGAACCACATTTCTGGGAAACGAAATAACTAACAAAAAATACACGTTTATTTCGACTCGTACTGTATGTTGAAATTCTGTAACGAATGGGATTGATTAATGGATTTGTTTTTTATGGTTTCTCAACCGTTTGTGAGCTAATTAAAGCCGAAACCTTTGGGATTGAAAAAAATAACACTTTTTTTTATTACTTGTAAATATTGTTTTAATTTCTTGAGAATAACGATGATTTTTCAAGATATTTCAGCTATTTAACCCATAGCTGGAGGGAGGGTATGAATTTCTACTATTCCCAAGACTATTTGTTTAAAAGCAAATGTTACAATGATAATGGTAATCGTAATAGTCGTCGTTTCTTTTCAGGAAACATTTGGAATTTATTGACCGAGCAGCCAGTAAAATTGTTAGTTTAAATTTAAAAAAGCTTTCTTTCAAAATAACTTTTTAAGAAAATGGGTTTCTCAAGAACAGCAGCTGTTATAGCTCTTTTCAGTATTGATGGGGGTTTCCTTCCTAACCTTTTATTTGAAGTACTGTGGATTGTCAACACCTTGATTATGGCATTATTTTCTCTTTAAGTTGAATTTTATAAAATCTTTCTTTTAAAACAATTTTTCAGGGAAATAGGTTTCTCAAGTCCAGCAGCTCTTATTGATCTTTTCAGTATTGATGGGGGTTTCCTTCCTAACCTTTTATTTGAAGTACTGTGGATTGTCAACACCTTGATTATGGCATTATTTTCTCTTTAAGTGGAATTTTATAAAATCTTCCTTTTAAAACAATTTTTCAGGAAAATTTGTTTCTCAAGTCCAGCAGCTGTTATAGCTCTTTTCAGTATTGATGGGGGTTTCCTTCCTTACCTTTTATTTGAAGTAGTGTGGAATGTCAACACCTTGATTATGGCATTATTTTCTCTTTAAGTTGAAGTTTATAAAATCTTTCTTTTAAAACAATTTTTCAGGAAAATGTGTTTCTCAAGTCCAGCAGCTGTTATATCTCTTTTCAGTATTGATGGGGGTTTTCTTTCTAACTCTATCGTTATTAATATGGCAGGTGCTCAGACGAGTTAGATTCCCAACTTTCACCAGTTCAGACCTTCACATCGCATGTTCACGGTAACAATCTATCCATTTTCCCTTCAAGTTTGTTTGCTAAAAAAGCAAGTTCCCTTCAGACAGCTTTTCCCAGAGAACAGGCACTTCGTGGAACAAACTGCCGAGAGTATTCTTCCCTGACAACTGCTATCTTAATCTTTTTAAATCAAGAATCAACCGAAATCTGTCTGAGTCGTTCTCATAATACTCTTAGTTACCCCTTCCTTACATCAATCTGACTCAGTAACCGCCTACCTTGAGTGGCTATTTGGCCTTATATTGGCCAGACTAACAGAAAGGAACAAAAACAAAGAAATATTTACTGAACTGTATAATATATCAATCTTTTATACTTTCTCAAAGTATCTGCAAATTTATTGATCCTGATCTTACATCTCGGCTTTACTCACTTCCCCACAGCAGTGACGTATCTTTCCTGTGCCTTTTCTATAAATATATCTATGATAATATTTCTGATGAACCTTCTTCTTTGTAATCTAGATCTTATTGGTTTAAGCGCAGTACTAGATTGGCGGCTACGTCTCATCATTTTACAGTTGAAATGGCTAGATATAAGAGTAAGTTCTATGCGAACAGTATTCATCTTGCCTTTCTCGCTTGTTGTAGAATTCTCTTACGGTTTATTGCTTTCCAGTCAAGTTTTATCTTGAAAATTGCAAATTTTTTTCTTTTACTTATATTTTCCCACTCATTGACTTCTTGCATCTTACTGGCTTTATCGCCTTGCTCGGGGGTGAAGTGATTTTCTAAAATGCTATTTATGGTATACTAGCAGTATAGCCCGGCGTTTCTCGGGTGTAATAGAAGCTTTAAAACTAATCCATGGTCCTGGAGCTCAGACTCTTTGGACGTTGGCACGAAAGACTAAAAAGCAATAGTTGTTTCCAGTTAAAGCGCAACCGTAGACTGAAAGAAAAATGAATGGATGTAAGTTAAATTTTGATTTCCTGGTATCGATATCAAATAAGTTTTTTCGTCGTAAACTGACTTTTGAAGGCTAAATAAGTCCTCTGAGTAAATAGTATCATGGCTGAGACTAAGAACTACAATTATACCTACTTAGAGCCGAACCTGAAGCAAAAACTAAAATAAATGGGCTGAAAAAAATACAGACATACAGGCAGATAAACAGACACACACACACAAACATCTTGCCTTTTATATATATATATATATATTATCGATTTTCTGCACTATTGTAAGAACTGCAACCTTGAAACTTCTGAATATCGTTTCTTATGGTTTTGTGCATGAGTGTATCAAATTTAATTAAAATTGGACAACTCCTTCTATAAACCGATTTTTTCGATTATCGATTTTCGATATTTATCGAGGGTACCTCGACACAAAACCTAGCTAAGAACACTCGCAGACGCTTATAGTATAACTGTGGAAATTTTCAAGAAAATCGGTTCAGCCGTTTTGGAGTCTATAGGTAACGGATACACACACACACACACACACACACACAGACAAAGTTCCATGTATAAATAAGTTTAGGTCTATAAATTTTCATCTACTTATACTCTAAATCTCCTGTCTCGTTTCTGTTTTTAAAACATTTCTTTACGCTGCCGAGTTTGAAAAGGACCTCTAATCCATGGTGGACTGGCTCTTGAATTTCAATGCTACCAAAACGAAGCTGCTATCTATTAACCACCAAAGACAATCGCACCTACCCACTATTACCATGAATCAGTCTAGTATCCTTGAAAGTAAAACACTGTGCCCCATCGGCTTAACTCTCAGAACAGATCTCAAGTAGAATGACTATATAGAATCCATAGCTAAATCCGCTGCTAGGAAAGTCGGTTCTCTGTGCAGGGCCAGGAAGTTTTTCCCGTCTATTCTGCACATATACAAATCTACCATCAGTCCGTGCATAGAATACTGCTGCCATATCTGGTCCGGTGCTCCTGCTATCCACCTAGGTGCCCTTGACAAAATCCAACGGAGAATCTGTAATGTGATCAATCCCGACTTGGCAGCTCGGATACAGTCACTTTCTCACCGGCGCAATGTGGCTTCCCTGTGTCTCTTCTACAAATACTTTCACGGCTCTTCTGCTCATATGAACTTAGCTCACTGGTACCCCCAGACGACAATTCTACTCCTTCAGCTTCTTCTCTCGCACTTCCCGCCTGTGGAACTCGCTCCCGTATTCTTGCTTTCCTGATGGCTACAACCTCCAGAAATTTAAATGCAAAGTCAATACTCATCTACTAACCACTGGACTCTAGCTCTCTCCCCACCCCCGTATAACCTTCCCTTTCTCTCCACCTATGTATCTGCCATCGCACCTGCATTCTCTGCTTTCTATTGCTCCTTTCTAACTAGTTTGTACTCCTCACTCTTTTCTAATTAATCTTTTTACATTTATGTAGCCCCCTGCACATCAGTGGCGTTTCCACATTGCTCGGGGTGAAATGATTAAAAAAAGACTGTAGGAAATTAAATATTTTATGGTTTTTCAATTTATATTGTCTGACAACAGGTCTCAAGTGGAATAACTATATCGAATCCATTGCTAAATCCGCTGCTAAGAAAGTCGGTTCTCTGTGTAGGGCCAGGAAGTTTTTCCGCCTGAAACAATCCTGCACATATACAAATCTACCATCCACCTGTGCATTGAATACTGCTGCCATATCTGGTCGGGTGCTCCTGCTATCCACCTAGGTGTTCTTGACAAAATCCAGCGGAGAATCTGTAATGTGATAGATCCTGACTTGGCAGCTCGGATACAGTCACTTTCTCACCGGCGCAATGTGGCTTCCCTGTGTCTCTTCTACAAATACTTTCACGGCTCTTCTGCTCATATGAACTTAGTTCACTGGTACCCCCATACATGAATTTACTCGAGCCATAAGATTAGCAACTAGGTCCCACCCTTTTACTGTGAAACCAATAAATTGTAAACGCAAATTCTACTCCATCCATTGAAAATAGTGAGGACTGTCTTTAAAGGCATGTTAAAGAAAATGAAACCAAGAAAAATACTTAAACTTAAAATCATATAGAATTGGTTTAAATTTTCTAGCATACATTGTGAGGAAAGTGGTCTTGAAAAATCTAACTACTAATAGAACAGTTTTATTTAAGAAAATCCTTGCCATATATTGCGACCACTTTGCTTAAATTTCATATTTTCTTGATTTCAAATGAAAATTATCCTGGGCATGACGGCAAACTGCACTCAGTAGCAAGGCTTCTGATCGGAGGTTATGAGGGGCATGTCACCACCTCTTAATTGCTGTTGTCCTCAGATCCACCTTGATCCGGAGTGGTAGTACTTGTTAGGGTCCCAACTACGGGCAAATAGTTAACCTTCAAACCAGGGCCAAAACGCTATGAAAGTTGAAAAAGTTGTTTTGCTGTAAGAATTCCAACGATATATACTTTTTTTTAATCATATCACCCCGAGCAAGGCGGTAATGCCACTGATGTGCAGGGAGCTACATAAGTGTAAAAAGATTAATTAGAAGAGAGTGAAGAGGAAGACGAACCAGTTAGAAAGGAGCAAGAGAAGGATGGGAATACAGGTGTGATGACAGTTGCAAAGGTGGAGAGAAAGGAAAAGATATACAGGGTGGTGTAGAAAAACTAGAGTCATGTGGTTAATAGATGAGTATTGACATTGCATTTAAATTCCTGGAGGTTGTAGTCGTCAGGAAAGCAAAAACATGGAAGCGAGTTCCACAGGCGGGAAGTGCGAGAGAAGAAGCTGCATGAGTAGAATGGTGATGGTATTGCATTTGACTCTCAATAAAACGCTCTTTACAAAAATACGCCAATGAAATATGATCTACAAACTGATTTCTTACAAAAAGTATATATTATGTTCATACGAATCTATTATAAAATAATATTGTAGGCATTAAATAACCCATTGTGGTTGATAAGCCGTAAAAAAGAATAAACCAAATAAAAACTAACGAATCAAATGAAAATATGGGCATTTTCTTAAATGTTTCAGTAAAACTTTTGTTTTCCATAAACCCACATCCACCTGGAGTCAGTTTAAATGGACGCCAAATATTGTGAAAGCTTTTATTAAAATTCTTTTTTCTTGATTTCAGGTAAAAACTTGGAAATATCACTAAAAGTTTCTTTTAAAAGAAAAACTTGATACTAACATTTAAAATGTATCTTCCTTTTTCGAAATATCATCATGGAATGAAACTCATAGACGTATAAAGATTATATTGCACCATTTCCTTTGATATCTTTACTTCAGTGAACTTTGATGTCCTCAAAATAGGTTTCCACTCCCGCTGATATCGCTTGAAGGGATCATGCAAAACAAATTTCTCTTTTAACGAATAATGAACGTATTTAATATGACATGCAAATGCATTTTCCCAGTCCTATTTAACCCTTTCCAGAATTATTTACAAAACTAGTTTCCAAAATAACCTTACAGACACTGACAGAGTTCAAAGCTTTTGAAATCTGATGCGTTTTACTTCAGCAATGATTTAATAAAATGAAACTGTTTGCCCTGACGGCAAAATAGATCAACATTTTCTTTTATGAATATTATGGATTTCATCATCATCATCACAACAGCTGTTTGGACTTGAAACCATAATGCAAATTATTTCTCATCTTCAGTAATAGTTAGAGCTACTGCTGGAAAGGTCGGGTTACTATGTCGAGGAAGGGAGTTTTTTTTCTCGTCAGAATCCATCTTATACATATGTAACACCCCAATGGACCGTCCTAACAATTTCTCCGGCGGCCGTTCTCTACGCTGTGATTTTGCCGGGAGTTTGTTGAAAATGTCGGACGAACAGCTGGGGGTACAAGATTGAACTATGAGGAACGAACTTCCACAACTTGGATGAGTTGAAAAGGATGCTTTATTCGTTTAGAGTTAGCCTTTTTGGTTGGGGCAGGCGAATGTGACACAGAGCTCTAACTCTAATTAATGGAGATCAACAAATCCGAACTGAACGAAACAAGACGAACGGAGATCCTTACTTCAAGCTCGCACCCGGCTGGACTCCTTTCACTTAACTTCTGACTGACTCACTTAACTGACTTCTATTTATTTAAATGAAAATCCGGAAATCCGGAAATGCTTTAGACCACCGGTGACAAACATTGGCGACTGTAAGTCTGAAATTTCAGTTATCTTTTTTTTTATCTTAGTAAAGCTTCCGCCGGAAAATTCTTAATTTGTGGTCAAGATACAGTAAAGAACAGCCTTTGACCGGGTCATTCGAAAACCTACCTGCTGAACTTTATCTCTTTATCACATTAAATCACTGAGTCAAATATTTACCGGAAGAGTGGTAGGATTTAAAACAGTAATCGGATACCGTTGTCTCTTCCACAATTTTCCTCATAAAAGAAAAAGCGTTTATTTATTTATTTTTTCCTCTTCTTTTTCACTTTTGTTAAATATGTTTTTAAACTATTTTCTATTCTAATCTATTTTCTATTTTAATCTATTATAATAAAATACATATATGCCTAGTTATCGTGTTACACATATACAAATCTATCATTCGTCCATGCATTGTATCCTGTTGCCATATCTGAACGATCGCTGCCGCTATTCATCTCGGGGTGCTTAACAAAATTTGAAGGAGGATCTGCAATGTAATCGGACTCGATCTGAAAGCTCAACTTTCCGCCTTTGAACCCTAACCCTAACCCTTCGAACCTTTGATTCCCTGAAGGCTACAATCTGCAAGATTTTTTAAGTGCAAAATCAATTGCCATCTTTTAACTCTTTGATTCTCATCTTTCTCTTATCTTTTCTGTTACGTCGGGTAACAGAATTATGTGAAATAATACAAAACAACGTAATAGTATAAAGTAGGTGTATTGACAGGAAAGAGAAGTATTTACAAGAGGTGAGGATTAGTAGAATACCGAACAAGGTAATTAGTATACAGTATCGTCGTAGAGACGTGAGAGATTGACTAGTAGAACACTTCCGGTCCAATACCTGAAATACCCGACTGACTCGCTCACTCGACTTCCTCGAGGTATAATCACTACTATTTTATATAGTGATTCGAATAGTCCATTTCCGTGGAAAGGTGGAGAGCACCCCAACAAAGATACAGAAATGTAAAGATCTAAGAATGGTTATAACAAGGTAATTAGTATACAGTATCGTCGTAGAGATGTGATAGATTGACTATTAGAACACTTCCGGTTCAATACCGGAAATACCCGACTGACTCGCTCACTCGACTTCCTTACTCGATTTCCTTCCTCGAGGTATAATCACTACTATTTTATATAGTGATTCGAATAGTCCATTTCCGTGGAAAGGTGGAGAGCACCCCAACAAAGATACAGAAATGTAAAGATCTAAGAATGGTTATAACAAGGTAATTAGTATACAGTATCGTCGTAGAGATGTGATAGATTGACTATTAGAACACTTCCGGTCCAATACCGGAAATACCCGACTGACTCGCTCACTCGACTTCCTTACTCGATTTCCTTCCTCGAGGTATAATCACTACTATTTTATATAGTGATTCGAATAGTCCATTTCCGTGGAAAGGTGGAGAGCACCCCAACAAAGATACAGAAATGTAAAGATCTAAGAATGGTTATAACAAGGTAATTAGTATACAGTATCGTCGTAGAGACGTGATAGATTGACTAGTAGAACACTTCCGGGGCAATACCGGAAATACCCGACTGACTTGCTCACTCGACTTCTTTCCTCGAGGTATAATCACTACTATTTTATATAGTGATTCGAATAGTCCATTTCCTTGGAAACTTGGAGAGCACCCCAACACTTTCCTAGCCACCCCTCCACTGTATGCTGTTCCTCTATCTTTTCGCTCTTCTCACGTGTAACTTCTGCCAGGGGCAGTATTGCCTTACTTGGGGTGAATCGATTAAAAAACAAATTAAAAAAAAGGCTTTGTAAATGTCTCTTATCAGTCTCCTTCTAACTCCCAAAAATGCTGCTGATCTTCCAAGCTCTTCCAACATTTTCACGTGGAATGACGAAATCTTTTTAATTCCGCCATTTGGTATTGAGGAGGAACCCATTTCCATAATAGTTACTGTTTCCAAATCTGTTATTCTGCATAACCCCGATATTAATATAAAATTCATCATAATAAAAAAAAAGATGAAAAGAATCAGCAATGTTATTGGTCTTGATCTGGCATCTCGTCTTCGGTCACGTTCTCACAGCCATAACGTAGCTTCTCTGCATTTTTTATATAAATTTCGCAGTAGTTTTTTACTATGGTACCTAGATTTTATGAATTTAAGTTCAGTACTAGATTGGTTGTGCGTTGTGGAGCATTGGATATCGGCTCGGAACGAGAAATCGGGGGGCAGAGTTCGAATTCCAGCCGAATTCATTGCATTCACTTACGCGCAAATACCCTTGGGAAAAGTATTAATCCCTCTATTCCTTCCAGTTATGGGTTATGTAACAGGACAGATTGGGTTCTATAGCCCTTGGTCGGCAACCAGTTTACCGTAAAAATCAATGGCAACCTACTGCGGGATAATCATCTGCCCAGTCAGTCATGTCTCTTTCGAGACATGATCGCCCAAGCGTGTTTCACGTATGAAACTTAGCTGACTTATTGATTAGCAAAAAGGTCACAGTTTTATAGCTGAATTGCTATAGATATATAGATATATATAGATATATATATATATCGTCATCCGATATATATATATATATATATATATATATATATATATTTGCAACGTTCAAAACTTTAATTTAAAACAGTGCTCAATATGAAAATAGAGTAATGAACCCGACAGCTACAATCTCCAGGTGTTTAAATGTAGGGTCAATAGACACCTCCTATCACACTAACTCCCAATTATTCTCAGAACACTCTTATCTACCCAACCCTCATTCTCGGTATCCTTACCCGCCTATCACCCACCCTCTTACATTTCCTATATTTAATCATCCTTTCTCCACTCTATGTAGCCCCCTGCGCAGTAGTGGCAGTGACATGCCTTTCTCGGGGTGAAACGCTTATAAAAAAAAAAGAATAATTATTATAAATTTTACTTTAGTTTATAGTAGATTGTAGTTTGTAGATGTTCTAAAGCATCATCTAAAATATATATATATATATATATATATATATATATATATCAAATTGTACTTTAGAACATGTACAAACTACAATCTACTTAAAAATTGTACATTTTGTTTCGCCATTGAAAGAAAAATGTCCTTTTTTCTTTTAATGTCGAAACAAAATGTACAATTATATAGTAGATTGTAGTTTATACATATTCTAATTTATAATAGATAGATAGATAGATAGATAGATAGATTTGAACAGACTTAGATAGATAGATAGATAGATAGATAGATAGATAGATAGATAGATATGAACAGACTGAGACAGATAGATAGATAGATAGAGAGAGAGAGAGAGAGAGATATGAACAGACTGAGATAGATAGATAGATAGATAGATAGATAGATATGAACACATTTAGATAGATAGATAGATAGATAGATAGATAGATAGATAGATATGAACAGACTGAGATAGATAGATAGATAGATAGATAGATAGATAGATAGATAGATAGATAGATAGATAGATAGAACAGACTGAGATAGATAGATAGACAGATAGATAGATAGAGAGAGAGAGAGAAAGAGAGAGAGATATGAACGTACTGAGATAGATAGATAGATAGATAGATAGATAGATATGAACAGATTTAGATAGATAGATAGATAGATAGATAGATAGATAGATAGATAGATATGAACAGATTTAGATAGATAGATAGATAGATAGATAGATAGATAGATATGAACAGATTTAGATAGATAGATAGATAGATAGATCGATAGATAGATAGATAGATAGATAGATAGATAGATAGATAGATAGATATGAACAGATTTAGATAGATAGATAGATAGATAGATAGATAGATAGATAGATAGATAGATAGATAGATAGATATGAACAGATTTAGATAGATAGATAGATAGATAGATAGATAGATAGATAGATAGATAGATAGATAGATTTGAACAGACTTAGATAGATAGATAGATAGATAGATAGATAGATAGATAGATAGATAGATAGATTTGAACAGACTTAGATAGATAGATAGATAGATAGATAGATAGATAGATTTGAACAGACTGAGATAGATAGATAGATTTGAACAGACTGAGATAGATAGATAGATAGATAGATAGATAGATAGATAGATAGATAGATAAGACAGGCAGAGATAGATAGATAGATAGATAGATAGATAGATAGATAGATAGATAGATTTGAACAGACTTAGATAGATAGATAGATAGATAGATAGATAGATAGATAGATAGATAGATAGATAGATTTAGAACAGACTGAAATAGATAGATAGATAGATAGATAGATAGATAGATAGATAGATAGATATGAACAGACTTAGATAGATAGATAGATAGATAGATAGATAGATAGATAGATAGATTTGAACAGACTTAGATAGATAGATAGATAGATAGATTTGAACAGACTGAGATAGATAGATAGATAGATAGATAGATAGATAGATAGATAGATAGATAGATAGATAAGACAGGCAGAGATAGATAGATAGATAGATCACGATAGACAGAATTAGAGAGGGTATTTCTTCAGGACTGTTTTCATTTCGAAATTTAATTTCTTCCGAAAGTTATGCCTACATAAATTTGTCAAATTCCACTAAATGTGGGTGATTTTTTTTTTAATATTCTCGATCCTGTAATGTTCACTTTTGTTACATTTAACCACCTATTTTGTTTTTGCCATTAACAACTGAACAATAAAATTTTTAATGTCAACATTGTACACAAAAAGAAAATTGAATTTACTAAAAAACAAATACAGTATTTGTGTGTGTACGTTTGCGCATGTGTGTTAAAAAATCCCTATTTTCCATCTATAATTTCCTTAGAGTAATAAGAGGTATAAAAGATAAAATATTCATTGTCCCGAATCGGAAATGTTCTCCGAGTGCTGAACTCTTTTCCTCCCGCAATATATGTGAACACTTGAAGCATACAAAACATAAAACGTGTTTTTCCCCACCATTTTTCTGCATGTTTGATTCTGAGGTTTCGGCGTCTTAGGTTATTTTTCTTCAGGGAATTCATGATCATGGCGCTACACAATTTATTGTCCTTTGTCGCTCTTACTATATTTTGGCTTTTTCTTATCTCTCATAAAACTTACTGAAGTGAGCTAGGTAGATTATGCATCATTTTCTTCTATCTCTCCTGTCTTCAAACTCTCCTTTGAGTATCCTATTTCACTAGCCTTCTTTCTTCATTATGTGCTCTAGAAATTTCAACTGTCTCCTTCTTTTGTCAAGTGTCAATTTTCACTAAAACTTCGTCGTTGCTCAACTGCTGCCATTTATGGTCAGGTGCCCCTGCCGTTCTCCTCAGTGTTCTTGACAAGCTCCAAAGGAGAGTCTGTAATGTGATAGGTACTGATCTGGCGACTCGACTGCAGCCACTTTCCCATCGTCGAAATGTGGCCTCCCTCTGTCTCTTCTATAAATATTTTCATCGCTTCTGCTCGGATGAGCTTAAGTCACTGATGCCTCCTCAACAGGTGTTTACTCGTGCAACCAGACTGGCAACTGGGTCCCACCCATTCACAGTCAGGTTAGCCAAATGCAGACGACAATTCTACTCCTGCAGCTTCTTCTCTCGCACTTCCCGCCTGTGGAACTCGCTCCCGTATTCTTGCTTTCCTGACGGCTACAACCTCCAGAAATTTAAATGCAAAGTTAATACTCATCTACTAACCACTGGAACTCTATCTCTCTCCCCTCCCCTGTATAACCTTCCCTTTCTCTCCACCTATGTATCTGCTTTCTCAGCTTTCTATTGTTCCTTTCTAACTAGCTTGTACTCCTCACTCTTTTCTAATTAATCTTTTCACATTTATGTAGCCCCCTGCACATCAGTGGCGTTTCTGCCTTGCTCGGGGTAAAAAAAAAATTAAGTCCATGGTATTATCAGCATTCTTCCGTAGAATCACATTTCTATTGCTTTAAATTTCTTCCTCGTCTTTGAGAAGTCTCTCCTGAATTCGCTGTCACATAGAACGACTGTTATTACATAATATTTCAGTACATTTTCCCTGTTTCGTTTAGAATGTACATTTCGCTATCTCAGTGCCCTTATAGATTTCAGTGTCGCACTTTCTGGCGATCATGGCTCTCCACCATTTCCAGTGCTTTTTAGCACTTACTATTTCACCAGCCAATCTCGCTAGGTAGTTTATTCATTGTTTTCTCCTGTTGCTTTCTCATCCGTCCTGTAAGTATAACATTTTCCAAGCCTTTTTACCTCATCATTTGATCTAATATTTCAGCTATCTCCTGATATTAAGTATAAGCGTCCTTTTTTTTTTACATTTTTTTCTAAAAGTTCGTCGTTGCTCACATGCTCGGTCCATCACATTCCCAGCATCCTTCTGTAGAATGACATTACTGCTGCTTCAGATATCTTCATCCGTGAGAGGACTGTCCAGTAATCATGGCATATAAAAACATGGATAATGCATATCCATTCAGTACTCTTTCTGCTTTCCATGATAACCCATAATCCTAACCTCCTCAAGTCCAAAAGCTTCTGTTTTCTGTCCTGCATATTCTCATAATATATACTTACCCTCGTCTCACGTCCATAAAATAACTGTTGTGGGATCTCCCCTTTGTATATGATAATGGACTCGACTGAGTGTACATATACTCCTGCCATAGAGAGAAAAGGAGTCGGAGCCGGCATTTGCGGCTCCTACTATGACACTGTCAGCTCTCTGCTTCCGAGCAGAGAGCATAAACCTAGTCGTGGTTCCGCTGAAGGGTAGAACCACGACTCGGTAAAAATAGACAGACATTTTTTGGCCCGGTTATATGGCTGGGAAGACCCACTATAAAATGACCTTGTGTCACATCTAACCTTGCGTGGGAAGGTTGGTAAATACCGTCGCAGCCGGCATTTGCCTCTGCTGCTATGACACTGTCAGCCACTCTGCCTTCGGGTAGAGGGCGCTCTCTGCTTCCGAGCAGAGATCAATAACCCAGTCGTGGTTCCGCCGAAGGGTAGAATCACGACTGGAGAAAAATAGACAGACATTTTTTGGCCCGGCTATATGGCCGGGAATACCCACTATAAAATGACCATGTGTCACATCCAGCCTTGCGTGGGAAGACTAGTAAATACAGTCGCAGCCGGCATTTGCCGCTGTTACTATGACACTGTCAGCTCTCTGTTTTCGAGTAGAGGGCGCTCTCTGCTTCCGAGCAAACATTTTGCCTTTTATATATATATATATATATTCTCGATTTTTTGCATTATTGTAAGAACTACAACCTTGAAACTTCTGAATATCGTTTCTTATGTCTTTGTCTATGAGTGTATCAAATTTGATTAAAATCGGACCACTCCTTCTATAACCCGATTTTTTCGATTTTAGTACAACTGTGTAAATTTTCAAGAAAATCAGTTCAGCCGTTTCGGATTCTATAGGTAACGGACGCACAAACACACATATACACACATACACACACAGACAAAGTTCCATTTATAAATAAGTTTAGATATATATTATATAAAGTTACTAATATATACATCTTATAAATATATCTCATATATATATATGAATATATATATATATATATATATATATATATATATATATTATAAGGGTTCTTATGTATATATCTTATAAATATATCTTATATACATTATATAAGGATTCTTACATATATATATATGTGTGTGTGTGTGTGTGTGTGTGTGTGTGTGTCACGACTCCTGGCTGCGTTCAGTCAACCTCCTTGATCTTTGGCCGAATCTGCCCATACCGCGTTGTTGATTTCAGATTAGCCAAGACAGGACCGCTTATTACCACTTAATGAGGATAGACCAGATTTGCGAGGGATTATTATATTATAAAGATCAGATTAATATATACTTATATATATATCGAATTGACAAGATTACAAGTCAAAATAAGTGACGGAAAAGAAATATCACTTGGCTGGTATTCAGTAGAATATTCGTGTTATGTTATTTCTACGGGACGATCAGTTGATTGAATTTGGCAATATTTCTCTGTGATCGTCTTATTTCTAGTAGCAGGCGAATTTTTCAGACACACTGTATTTTCTAAGCTTCGGGAGCCGACTCTCGAATTTTGTCTTTCTATTCTCATTTTGTTAAACAGCAGTCAGACCGGTGTCGGGTAGAAGGTAATGGGGTGTCCATTTCCCTCACTGTATTACCCTTACCAACTCGAAATTAAAACAGTTACATTTATCCATTTCGACTTCACACCCACTCTTATTGTCTGCCTGCTCTTATCACCTGCCCTGGTAATCACAGTACAGAGAATATTGTCAAAGCCTAATATCGTCAAAACCCCTTGACAGATATTGTGACTGGAATTAGATAACAAATTAGCTCACTTTTTCAACAAAAGGTTTTTGCACTCAGTGGAACTTTGCATCTATATTTTCCACTTTTTTAATATTTTGGCTACTTTTCCCGACAAAAATAATTATGTTCTCCAATTTTAGAGAAATCTCTTCTCATCTTGAATATCACTTAAAATTAATGCTAGCTATCTGAAAATAATGCTACATAATTGTGTAACACTATATATATATATATATATATATATATATATATATATATATATATATATATATATGTCATTGCGTCTTTGTATCTAGCTAGCACTGTAGCTAGGTATCTTAGTTTGTATACAACTATCTATCTATCTATCTATCTATCTATCTATCTATCTATCATTCGAGTCATTATCTCTCTATCTATCTATCTATCTATCTATCTATCTATCTGTCTGTCTATCTATCTATCTCATTCGAGTCATTATCTATCTATCTATCTATCTATCTCAACCTGTTTACATCTATCTCTCTGGTTAAAAGTAATTATTTTTCCTAAAAATGTTGTATCATTGCAGTTGCAAGATACAACATTTTTAGGAAAAATAATTACTTTTTTCGAAAATTTAATCAAATTTCCAATGAGTGACAGCAAATTACGGAATAATTTTTATATTCCTTATTGAACAAATCGCAAAATCTTGCCAAAGAAACCATTTCAAGAAAATCACTTCTCGTATTACTGAACAGTCGGACTGCTAGGTTTTGTTTATTGCGAATTAGCATAATAATTTAAGCCAATCTTAACAGATATTGCCAAAAAACTGAAAAAAAATAACAACCTGGTCAATACAAGTAATTTTAACGAATCCAGTAAAACAGGCTTTAAAAAATAGATATATGTAGAAATAGGCAAGTAAAACAAATAATGAAAATGAAATATATAACGAAATCCATATTGCAGTTTACAAACCGTAGCTTAGATGTGACACAAGGCCAACAAAATAAAACAAGAAAAGAAACTGTCAGAATAGACTTGATGGGTACCTCTAGCGAATCCACTAGTAAACACGATGAACCAAGTTAGAAGTCTGCTTAGACTCACGTGATCGAGGTAGCACCCACACTCTCGAGTATAATATATACATATAGATATATTATAAGAAAGTGAAAGAACACTTAGATTAAAACCCATTGTTCAAGCATTTACTTTTCTAATGAGTGCTCGATACAGAAGAGAGCTTAATATTGTCATTTTGTTATTACAGTGGTCTATAAAAGAATCACTACAAAAAAGTTTTCATGTTTCAGGATAATTTTTTTAATTTTTTTAACAATTCACCTGAAGAAGAAGGGTATTGTTCTGAAACATGAAATTTTTTATATGGTGATATAATGCTTTTATAAACCACCGTAATAACAAACCTCAATACGTATATATATATATATATATATATATATATATATATATATATATAGCGGTCTTTACAAAACTTCAAATTTGACATGTCTCTGCTCAGTGACAAACTTCTACACAATATTCCTGTATATATATATATATATATATATATATATATATATATAGCAAACTTCTCCACATTATATATATATATATATGTATAGGATAAAGTATAGAAGTTTGTTACTGAGCAGAATCATGCCAACTTCAAAGTTTTGTAAGGGCATCATTGTGATGTACTCACTAGCCAGGGCTTTTTTTTTCAATCTTCCCCGTGAGTGAGAACATGACAATGGTGACCTCACGAACCTTCAAAGTCGGCATGACTCTGCTCAGTTAAGTGACAAAATTCTTCAAATTTTTTCGATTAACACTATATCTCAATGTCGAGCACTTTACCACAAAAACCTGCTTATCAAAATATTTTTTATTAGTAAACCAATGAAAAAAAAACGATCTTGGCACGAAGCATCATCACAACCCAACAATATATATAGTCATCCACAGACATATATGTTTCGCTGCATCACACCTCATCGGTACGGTTAGACATCCGATTGCTTTTAACCCAGGATTGAAACCCGACCGAATTGGCGTCAGTCGGCAATTCTACCTCTGAGCTATGGGCGTTCGGTAGAAGCAGACAGACTTTTAGTGTATGATGTATCATACGCCAGTAGCCAAAGTGCTCTAATTCATTACTAAAGAGCGTAAATAGTCATCCGCAGACAGATCTGTAATATATATATATATATATATATATATATATGGACACACATACACACAGACATACACACACACACAAACACATATATAAATATATATATATATAGACATACACACAGTCACACACATACACACAGATATACACACACGCGCACACGTGCACACACACACACACATATATATATGTGTGTGTGTGTGTGTGTGTGTGTGTGTGTGTGTGTGTGTGTGTGTGTGTGTGTGTGTGTGTAATTATTTAATTATTTACTTTTTGGTCATAATCAAATTAGACCAGTACACACTTGTATTAAAGTGTTCAATACAATTATATTGTAGAATCTTTGAATATCTTTCATTCGTAAACGAATTATATTACGCAACCCAGGTTTGTAACATTCGGTGTCATCAGGAAATTTATTTATTGAACATCGCCTGAAGACACCAGATGATAGAAACCATCGTTGTGTAATATGACACATTTACAAATTATATATATATATATATATATATATATATATATATATATATATATATATATATATAACATAGTGATGTTCCACGTATACTGTCTTAATATGTATAGGAAATATTATTTAAAAGTTTTGAGTTTAACGATGTATGTTTTGACAGTATTTGTTTATTTCTATTATTATATTTAATAATATTTAATAATAGAAATAAACAAATACTGTCAAAAAATACATTTTCAAACTCAAAACTTTATATATATATATATATATATATATATATATATATATATATATATATATATACCCGGCGTTGCTCGGGTGTAATGAAAGCTTCAAAACTAAGCCATGGCTCTGGAGCTCAGACACTTTGGATGTTGGCACGAAAAATTAAAAAGTTTCCAGTGACAGCGAAACCGTAGACTGAATGAAAAATGAATAGATGTAAGTCAAATTTTGATTTGCTGGTATCGATTTATATATATATATATATATATATATATATATATATATATATATATATATATTATCGTTTGTCTGCATTATTGTAAGAACTGCAACCTTGAAACTTCTGAATATCGTTTCTTATGTCTTTCTCTATGAGTGTATCAAATTTGCTTAAAATCGGACCACTCCTTCTATAACCCGATTTTTTCGATAATCGATTTTCGATATTTATCAGGGTACCTCGACACAAAACCTAGCTAAGAACACTCGCAGACGCTTATAGTACAACTGTGTAAATTTTCAAGAAAATCGGTTCATCCGTTTCGGAATCTATAGGTAACGGATACACACACACACACAGACGAAGTTCCATTCATAAATAAGTATATATATATAATGTCATCCGCAGACAGATCTGTTTCGCCGTATCACAGCTCATCTGTACGGTTAGACTCCGATTGCTTTATATATACAGTTTAATTAAAAATACTCGAATACAGCCATCTATTAAACATAATGTTCAAACAAATAAATTGGCATGTATGCCGATGACACAACAATCTACTCTAGCATCGATCAAAAACCAGGTGGGGACGACAAAGTGAACCTTGCCGTACTTGAAAAGGACCTCCAATCCGTAGTGGTCTGGGGTAGGAAATTGCTAGTAAATTTCAATGCCTCTAAAACGAAGCTGTTATCAACTAACCACCATAGACAATCGCATCTACCTCCCATTAGCATGGGACAGGCTAGCCTCCCAGAGAGTAAAATACTACGCCTCCTTGGCCTTACACTTTCGGCGGACCTCAAATGGAATGACTATATCGAATCCATTGCCAAATCTGCTGCTATGAAAGTCGGCTCTCTGTGCAGGGCCCGGAAATTTTTCCCACCTGAATCTATTCTGCACATATACAAATCTACCATCCGCCCGTGTATTGAATATTGCTGTCATATCTGGTCGGGTGCCCCTGCTGCTCTCCTTGGGCTTCTTGACAAAATACAAAGGAGGATTTGTAACGTGGTTGATACTGACTTGACAGACCGGCTGCAACCACTCTCTCACCGGCGTGATGTGGCTTCCCTGTGCCTCTTCTACAAGTACTTTCATGGCTTCTGCTCCAATGAGCTTAGATCACTGGTGCCGCCTAAGCACGAATTTACACGAGATACTAGATTAGCAACTAGGTCCCACCCTTTTACGGTTAAATAAATAAGATGTAACCGTAAATTCTACTCCAACAGCTTCTTTTCTCGCGCTTCCCACCTGTGGAACTCCCTTCCACAAGTCTACTTTCCCGACAGCTACAATCTCCAGGTGTTTATATGTAGGGTCAATAGACACCTCCTATCACCTAACTCCCATTTATTCTCAGAACACTCTCATTTACCCAACCCTCATTCTCGGTATCCTTACCCGCCTATCACCCACCCTCTGACATTTCCTATATTTAATCATCCTTTCTCCACTCTATGTAGTGGCAGTGACATGCCTTGCTCGGGGTGAAACGCTTATAAAAAAATAAATAAATAAATTTCAATTTTAATCCATTTCTTAAATCTTCAGATATTTCCGTAAAATTTGTTGACACCAAGATAAGCTTTCAGAGCAGAGATGGAGAAATCTAACATTTGTGTTTATAAGGCTTGATTTGGTTTCTTTTATAAGGTGAAATCATTCGTGGACGAGTGGGCTAAGGCACATCAGTTCAATTCATAGCTTGCCCTATGTTGTTAAGGGTCTTTTAAAAATAATGTTCAAATATATATATATATATATATATATATATATATATATATATATATTAATCATTTCACTTCAAGCAGGGCGGAAATGCCACTGATGTGCAGGGGGCTACATAAATGTAAAAAGATTAATTAGAAAAGAGTGAGGAGTACAAACTAGTTAGAAAGGAGCAATAGAAAGCTGAGAAAGCAGGTGCGATGACAGATTCATAGGTGGAGAGAAAGGGAAGGTTATACGGGGATGGGGAGAGAGCTAGAGTCCAGTGGTTAGTAGATGAGTATTGACTTTGCATTTAAATTTCTGGAGGTTGTAGCCGTCAGGAAAGCAAGAATATGGGAGCGAGTTCCACAGGCGGGAAGTGCGAGAGAAGAAGCTGCAGGAGTAGAATTGTCGTCTGCATTTGGCTAACCTGACTGTGAATGGGTGGGACCCAGTTGCCAGTCTGGTTGCACGAGTAAACACCTGTTGAGGAAGCACCAGTGACTTAAGTTCGTCCGAGCAGAAGGCATAAAATTATTTATAGAACAGACAAAGGGAGGCCACATTTCGACGGTGGGGAAGTGGCTATATATATATCCGCAGACAGATCTGTTTCGCTGTATCATATCTCATCAGTACGGTTAGACATCCGATTTCTTTTAGCCAAGATTGAAATCCGACCGAATTGTCATCAGTCGGCGTTTCTACCTCTGATCTATGGGAGCTCGGCAGAAGAAAGCAAGCCTTTAGTGTGTGATATACCATGTAAACATACGCCACTAGGAAAGAGTGTTCTAATTCATTATTGAATGAACGATGCGTAGATGCTAGAGTAGCTACTGTTTTGTTTTGTTTTGTTTTTGTTTTTTTTCTTTTTTTCAAAGTCTACCATTCTTTTTGAGTGCTCATTCAGGGTGTGAGAGCGTAAATAGTCATCCACAGACAGATCTGTTTCGCTGCATCACAGCTCATCAGTACGGTTAGAAAGCCGATTACTTTTTACTCAGGACTGAAACCCGACCGAATTGGCGTCAGTCAGCGATTCTATCTCTGACCTACGGGCTCTCGGTAGAAGGAGACAGACTTTTTTTCTTTTTAGACTTTTTAACGTGTATCATTATACACGCCCAATAGCTGAGAGTGTTCTAATTCATTGCTGAATGAACGATGCGTAGGTGCTCGAGTAGCTACTGTTTTTCAAAGTCTACCATTCTTTCTGAGTGCTCATTCAGGGTGTGAAAGCGTAAATAGTCATAAAGGAGTTCAAGCAAGGAATAAAAGTCCAAAATTAATAAGAAAAAAGATCATGAAAAATCAAGGAAAAAATGTGCAGATAAAACCAAAAGAAAAATAAATAAAAGTTATAATTTCAATATTAACAATGAATCACATTAAGACGGGTGAAGACCGTCGTATCTTGACTGAAAGGAAAAGTAATAAACTCGAACGGAAAAGAAATATTGTGTGCATAAGTAGCCGCCATTACTAGTTGGTGAAATGACTTCTATGATGAAGAAAAATCTTTTCGTGGGCATTTTCTCAAAAATATTAACATAAAAAATCTTCCATTTACACCTCACATATTTAATATGTGAGGTGTAAATGGAAGATTTTTTTATAAAATATTAAAAAAATAGTTTTACCACAAAATATTTAAAAAATAGTTTTACCACAAAATAGTTTTACATAGATACTAAGAAAGAAAGAAACAAAGAAAGTTAAATAATAGATAGATAGATAGATAGATAGATAGATAGATAGATAGTAAGAAAGAAAGAAACAAAGAAAGTTAAATAGTAGATAGATAGATAGATAGATAGATAGATAGATAGATAGATAGATACGAAGAAACAAAGAAACAAAGAAAATTAAATAATAGATAGATAGATAGATAGATAGATAGATAGATAGATACTAAGAAAGAAAGAAACAAAAAGCTAAATAATAGATAGATAGATAGATAGATAGATAGATAGATAGATAGATAGATAGATACGAAGAAACAAAGAAAGAAAGAAAGTTAAATAATAGATAGATAGATAGATAGATAGATAGATAGATAGATAGATACTAAGAAAGAAAGAAACAAAGAAAGTTAGATAGATAGATAGATAGATAGATAGATAGATACTAAGAAAGAAAGAAACAAAGAAAGTTAAATGATAGATAGATAGATAGATAGATAGATAGATAGATAGATAGATAGAAAGAAAGAAAGAAAGAAAGAAAGAAAGAAAGACAAAGACAAAGACAAGGAACCTGGACTGATATCGCAATTGTAACAGCAATGGAGATACACGTCCGTATAATTCTTCAGCCGCAGTGAATACTTCATTTATCAAGTTGAAATAAAACTCGGAATGACAGAGAGCTAACTGATTGCAACAGGTTGATATATTCTATTCCACTGATTCATGACACTTCAGGCTTTTGGGCGTATCTGTTTTCTTTCCGTTTGCAATCGTAAAGTGACCGCTGTCACAAATGCGTGTTCTTTTTCCATTGACGTGAGTATCTCTTTGTAAAGCCTATCAGATTTTTTCTCTAAATCTATTCATTGTTTTAACCAAACGATCGCTCCGGTAGATTTTTTCGTCTTTTTTGTTCTTATTCTTTGGATTAATTATAGACTTATTTGATTCTCAATTTAAATAAAAGCATTAAAAATCGTCAGCTTGTCACAAATCTGTAAAATTTTATTGATTAGTTTTGTCCTTTTGTTTGTTTTTTTTTTTGGTTTTTTTTTTTTTGGTTTTTTGCTCGTTATTAGATTCCAAACGGGAAACAGTTAGTTTAAAATATTTTGAAAAAAAAAAACAAAAAACAATAATAATACTTGGATTTAAATCCTGAAAATAGTTGGGAGACGTAGTCCTTTTGAAAACAATACCATTTCTGGTCGTCACCACAGCAGAAAGTTAATCAATACAATAGCCTACAGGTGTTTTCCTATCGCGTGACATTGCAGGGTCGGCAACCTGCGGTGTTCACGCCACAGCTGGCAAGCCAAGCAATTTTTTGAGTGATACGCGAAATTGTGTAAAACTCAAAGTACATTGCCGATATTGAGCAATTAGTCAAGGCCATGGGTCAGCCAGTCAGTTAGTTAAGTACCATAAGTGATACATGCTTGGGCAATCATGTCTCGAAAGAGACATGGCTGACTGGGCAGAAGATTATCCCGCAGTAGGTTGCCATTACTTTTTTCGGTAGACTGGTTGCCAGCCAAGGCTATAGAACCCTGTTATTGTCTCATAGCTAGACAGAGAAGAGATGCAGTATATTATTACGTAGTAATTAGTGGGGGATCAGTTTATTACTTCATAGCAATAGAAAACCGATCCCCCACTTTATGACAAGTATAAGTGTTAATCATGATTCCATTATATTCAGTCAGTCAGTCAGTCAGTCAGTTAAGTGCCATACATGATACACGCTTGGGCGATCTTATCTCGAAAGAGACATGACTGACCGCAGTAGGTTGCCATGACTTTCTGCGGCAGACTGGTTGCCAACCAAGACTAAAGAACCCAATCTGTCCTGTTATTTAACTCATAACTGGAGAGAAGAGACGAAATAATACCTTTCTCAAGGGTATTTGTGCCTAAGTGAATGCAAAAATTCAACTGGAATTCGAACTCGGCTCCCCGATTTCTCATTCCGAGCCGATATTCACTGCACCAAAGCGCACCTGCAAGGGTAAGTCTCCCATTAATAATAAAATCTTAAAATAAACTTTTAAAAACTGTTTATTTCTATTGATGTGGTTTACGTATTATTTTATATGTAAGATATATCATAAAACAGGTGTATTGATCTTGACTTGTATAAAAATATGTATGTCAGGCCCTAAGTCGACACATAGTTAGCAAAAGGTTGCCAACCCCTGCACTAAACCACTTGCACATCCAAGCTTACAGCACCTGGTATTCCTAAGCAGTCACCCATCTAATACTGACAATGCTCAACATTGTTTAACTTTGTTGATCATACAGGAACCAGTGGTTCTGGGCACGACGGTAAACTGCATTCGGCAGCAATGTCTCTGATTGGAAGGTTGTGAGGAGCATGGAACCACCTCTTAATTGTTGTTCTCGTACTGGTAGCACTTGTTAGGGTCCCAGCTATGGGCAAATAGTTAACCCTCAATCTAGGGTCAAAACACTATGAAAGTATAAAAATAGATTTTTATAAAAATATATACATTTTTAAGGAAAAATATTACCAACAATACATTTTTAAATGAAAAAAATTATTACCAGCAATATTTTTTCGGTACAAAATTTGGAGTAGATAGACTAAACTATCGCCCGGTTTACACTCCACCCATGTCTATTAAACAGGTGAAGAGGATCATCCGTTGTTTCCTGTTTAGGATGTGGTTTCCGGCTTTCTCTTTTCCAATCTTTTCACTCTTACATAGCCCCCTGCTCATCAGTGGCGTTACCGCCTTGCTCGGGGTGATATAATTAAAAAAAAACAAAAAAAAAACAAAAGAACTAAAAGACCCTGCAATGGCAAGAAAATTATGTAAAACTCAAAGTAACAAAATATGTTGCTGATATTGAGTAATTGGCTAAGACTATGCAAGAGCAAGGTTCCTATTAAATAAAAACTTTTAAAAAAATTTTTAGAAACTGTTTATTTCTATTAATGTTGTTTACATACTATTTTATTTTTTAATATATAAAATATATTGTAGAATAGATATATTGACCTTGACTTGTATAAAAATATGTATGCTGTTGACACACTGAATGATCTTAAAACCCTAAGTCCGCACATAGTTAGCAAAAAGACGCCGACCCCTATTACATTGTATCGGATCTTGTGTAAACTACTGTTTATGCCTATATAATCAGAATGCTTTTTTATATTGTATATTCAATAAAATCCCCATTGGTCAAACAACGCCCAAAATGGTCACTGGGTGAGGTTACTGTCAAGGTGTACAAAGAGGAAGTAAGATGTAGATATAATGAGGTATGTTGGATAGATAACTGTTGACTGTAGACGATTTTTATTTTAATCATTTCACCCAAAGCAATGCATTCCACTGCCACTATTGCGCAGGGGGTTACATAGGGGAAAGTGATGAGAAAGTGTGGTTAGTTATAGGAAATGTCAGAAGTAGGGTGATAGACGGATGAGGATACCGAGGATGGGGGTTGGGTAGATTGGAAGAGTGATTGAGGGAATCGATGCGAGTTAGTATGATAGGGTATCTATTGACCTTACATTTAAATTCGTGGAGATTGTAGCTGTCGGGGTAGCAGGTATATGGAAGGGAATTCTACAGGCGGGATGTGCGAGAAAAAAACTGTTGGAGTAGAAATTGCGGTTACAATTTATCTGTTTCACTGTAAAAGGGTGGGAACCCAGTTGCTAATCTAATGTCTCGTGTAAATTCATACCTACAGGGCACCAGTGATCTAAGTTCATTGGAGCAGAAGCCGTGAAAGTATTTATAGAAGAAGCACAGGGAAGCCACATCACGCGGGTGAGAGAGTGACTGTAACCGGGATGCCAAGTCGGTATCGATCATATTACAGATTCTCCGTTGTATTTTGTCAAGAACCCCGAGGAGACTTGAAAATAAGATCATAGTGATTAGAAACATCCTTACAGAAGACTATTCTACAACGTAACAGTTCTGGTGAAGGAATTGAAGAAGCTGTCTGCGTGGAACTTCTTCTTTACAAATGGTATCCGAAAGAAATAAGAATGAGTCAAATTTTAGGTGATATGGTGGGTCCTACCTGAAAAAGTCTGAACTCGTGGAACAGATAAATATAGCTTGTTTGAACATTTGTCATAAAAACAGCAATGGAGTAGGAAGAGGCTAGCAATCATTTTTCCTGTGAGGATCGTTCCGGTGACAGGCGCGTAGACGACGTTAGAAGCAGACCGCTCATCAGTACGGTGTCGAAATAGGGTTGCTACGCTGAAGAACGCAATGTGTTGCTCTCAAGAATACTTGCATTTTCATTACTTCATTCATTTAATTTTCTTCATTATTTTTCATTGGTAACGTGGGTAATAAAATCAGAGACAAAGAAAATCAAACTAAATGTCTTCGAAATCTTACCTTATATTTCCCGCCTGTCCCAGAGAGCACGTATATTCAGAACAACCGAATCCAGCCGGAAGAAAAACACTCACGCTTGTCACTATCAACTAAAAAAAATGTAACATGATGAAAAAAAGATTAAATTTAATTTAGCTGAATCTCTCACATGTCATTTAAATAAACTTGAGATACACAAAAAATTTCCGAAGATTTCCACCCACTGTAAATATTCGACTATGGTAAGACGGATGTGAATTCGCCTTCTTTAATGTGCTGTACTTCTTCAGGTCATGACCGAAAATGGCTCTCCACAACTTTCAATCACTTAGCAGAGATTGCTCCTTTTCTAAACCTCTCCCACCCCATTCGACATTTATATGACCCACTTCTTTTCTTTATCTTTCTTGTTTTTGATATGTCCTGTGCTTGTTAAGATTTCTAAGCCGTTCTTTCTCACGTCCAAAAAATTTTAGTTATCTCCTGATTCTGAGTATAGATAGGAATTTTTCTTTTAATTGTATCACCTCGAACAAGGCGGTAACGCTACTAATGTGCGGGGGGCTACATAAGAGTAAAAAGATTAAGTAGAAGAGAGTGAAGAGGAAGACGAACCAGTTAGAAAGGTGCAAGAGAAGGATGGGAATACAGGTGTGATGACAATTGCAAAGGTGGAGAGAAAAGAAAGGTTATACAGGTTGGTGAAGAAAGAACTAGAGTCAAGTGGTTAATATATGAGTATTGACATTGCATATAAATTCCTGGAGGTTGCAGCCGTCAGGAAAGCAAGAATATGGAAGCGAGTTCCACAGGCGGGAAGTGCGAGAAAAGAATCTGAAGGAGTAGAATTGTCGTCCGCATTTGGTTAATCTAACTGTCAATGGGTGGGACCCAGTTACCAGTCTGGTTGCACGTGCAAATACCTGTTGCAGTGACTTAAGTTCGTTAGAGCAGAAGCCATGAAAGTATTTATAGAACAGACAAAAGGAGGCCACATCTCGTCGGTTGGGAAGTGGCCGTAGTCAAGCCGCCAAGTCGGTGCCTATCACATTACTGATTCTCCTTTGGAGCCTGTCGAGAACACTGAGATGAACAGCAGGGGCGCCTGAACATATATGGCAGAAGTACTCCATGCACAGACGAATGGATGCAATGTAACATAGTTTTCCAGGTTATCTTTAGACAAGTAAGGCATTACTGCAGAAGAGAATCAAGGATATTTGCAAGTATTTACTGCCATTTTACGCTGTGTCTTGGAGACGGTTATATTTACGGTTATATTTACGGTTATATTTATATAAAATAGCTTATATAAAGTACCTGAAAAGCAGAACTTCGTGCGAAATTTTAAGCAAGCTCTTGCATATGGATAATAGCGCCTACATCTTAGAATAAAGGGACCTCTAGTGCAGCTTAAAACAGCAACGATAACTCTGAAGAAATAATTTTTAATTCCTCAATTAGCATCATGGAACTTTAGCAGTCAGTCAGAGAAGTGCCATACGTGATACACGCTTGGGCGATCATGTCTCGTATGAGTCATAACTGACTGGGCAGAAGATTATCCCGCAGTAGGTTGCCATTGCTTTTTGCAGTAGACTGGTCGGCGACCAAGGCTATAGAACCCAATCTGTCCTGTTATTTAACCCATAACTGAAGGGAAGAGATGGATCAATACCTTTCCCAAGAGTATTTGTGCATAACTGAATCCAAGGAATTCAACTAGAATTCGAACTCGGCTCCCCGATTTCTCGTTCCGAGTTGATATCCACAGCACCACAAAGCACATCTTCATACACTACACTTTAAATCTGATTCAAGCTAGAAGTCAAATTTCGGAAAAAAAAACAATTTGGGCCAAACTTTGCAATTCGGGCCGAAAATTGAGTTCTTCTTGTCACGAAATCTCCCTCAAATTGACTTTGATTTCCTTGAATTTTGAAGAAATAAGATTGATTTTCTTAAATCACAAAGTTTTGGAGAACTTAAAAACAAATATTTTAAATTCACAAAGATTTTGTGTTAAATTAACCTCAACATTTCTTTGATAATCATATCGCCCGAAGCAAGGCATTTTACTGCCACTGATTTGCAGGAGATTACATAGGAGGAAAGTTATGAGAAAGAGTGGCAGGTTATAGGGCGTGTCAGAAAGTGGGTAAGAGAACGATGAGAATACTGATGAGAGTGGAGTGGACGAAGAAGGAAGGATGAGAGAGAGGGTGCAAGTTAGTGAGATAGGAGATGACTATTGACTTTACATTTAAATTCTTGGTGATTGTAGCTGTCGGGGAAGCAAGTAAATAGAAGGGAACTCTACAGGCGGGAAGTGCGAGAAAAGAAGCTGGTGGAGTAGAATTTGAGTTTACAATTTACTAATTTCACAAAAAAGTATATGTGTATCTTACCTAGTTGCTAATCTTGTAGTTCGAGGAAATTTATATATAGGGGACACCAGTGAGCTAAGTTCATCAAAGCAGAAAACGTGAAAGTATTTGTAGAAGAGACTCGGGGAAGCCACATTGCGCCGGTGAGAAAATGACTGTATCCGAGCTGCCAAGTCAGGATCTATCACATTACAGATTCTCCGCTGGATTTTCTCAAGAACACCTAGGTGGATAGCAGGAGCACCCGACCAGATATGGCAGCAGTATTCAATGCACAGGTGGATGGTAGATTTGTATATGTGCAGGATTGTTTCAGTCGGAAAAACTTCCTGGCCCTACACAGAGAACCGACTTTCTTAGCAGCGGATTTAGCTATGGATTCTATATAATTATTCCACTTGAGACCTGTTGTCAGACAATATAAATTGAAAAACCATAAAATCTTTAATTTCCTACAGTTTTTTTTTTAATCATTTCACCCCGAGCAAGGCGGAAACGCCACTGATGTGCAGGGGGCTACATAAATGTAAAAAGATTAATTACAAAAGAGTGAGGACTACAAATTAGTTAGAAAGGAACAATAGAAAGCTGAGAAAGCAGGTGCGATGACAGATACATAGGTGGAGAGAAGGGAAGGTTATACGGGGGTGGGGAGAGAGCTACAGTCCAGTGGTTAGTAGATGAGTATTGACTTTGCATTTAAATTTCCGGAGGTTGTAGCCGTCAGGAAAGCAAGAATGCGGGAGCGAGTTCCACAGGCGGGAAGTGCGAGAGAAGAAGCTGCAGGAGTAGAATTGTCGTCTGCATTTGGCTAATCTGACTGTGAATGGGTGGAACCCAGTTGCCAGTCTAGTTGCACAAGTAAACACCTGTTGAGGAGGCATCAGTGACTTAAGTTCGTCTGAGCAGAAGTCATGAAAGTAGTTATTTCTAAAACTAGAAGTATAGCCCGGCGTTTGTCGGGTGTAATGAAATCTTTAAAACTAATCCATGGTCCTGGAGTTCAAACTCTTTGAACGTTGGCACGAAAGACTAAAAAGCAACATTGTTTCCAGTTAAAGCGAAACCGTAGACTGAAAGAAAATTGGATGGATGTAAGTCAAATTTTGATTTCCTGGAATCGATATCAAATAAGTTTTTTTCGTCGTAAACTGAATTTTGAAGACGAGATAAGTCCTCTGAGTAAATGGTATCATAGCCGAGAGTAAGAACTACAATTATACCTCCTTAGAGCCAAAACCCGAAACAAAAACTGAAATAAAAGGGCTGAAAAAATACACACATACAGGCAGATAAACAGACACTCACACAAACATCTTGGCTTTTATATATATATATATATATTATTGATTTTCTTCACTATTGTAAGAACTGCAACCTTGAAACTTCTGAATATCGTTTCTTATGTCTTTGTCTATGAGTGTATCAAATTTGATTAAAATCGGACCACTCCTTCTATAAAACGATTTTTTCGATCATCGATATTTATTGGTGATACCTCGACATAAAAACCTAGCTAAGAACACTCGCAGATGCTTATAGTACAACTGTGTAAATTTTCAAGAAAATTGGTTCAGCCATTTCGGAGTCTATAGGTAACGGGCACAGACACACACACAGAGACAAAGTTCCATTTATAAATAAGTTTAGATTAGATTTAGATATGTACAATATAACATTTAATGAAAAATGAAATGATGGGAGGGGGATGAACCCAAAAAACAAACTGAAAATGCAACAAATTTTTAAACTAAAATAATGTTAGTAAGATAAAAACTGATCAGTATAACATATTTACTGCCACATCTTGTGGCCTGTTTTCTCGGACATGCACTCGTTTCCATTTCACATTGGTTGGTATAATGAATAATGGCAGAGAATGAGAAATTAGAGAGATGAGTTTGAATTCCAGTTGAATTTGTTACTTTCACTTAACAAATACTCTTAGGAAAGGTATGAATCCATCTCCTCTTCCTCCTCCTCCTCCTCACAGTCATGGGTTAAATAGTAAGGTGTGTATCGAGAAAAAAAATCATTGTTCTTCTCAGAAAATTGTTAATGTAATATTCAGTCATAAAAAAATCTTCTTACAATCCAGAATATGTTTCACATTTAAATAATCCATAAACGATTGATAAGCCATAAAATCCATAAATGATTGATAAGCCACAAAATCCATGAAATCCATAAACGATTGATAAGCCATAAAATACATAAAATCCATAAACGATTGATAAGACATAAAATCCATAAAATCCATAAACGATTGATAAGCCATAAAATCCATAAACGATTGATAAGCCATAAAATCCATAAAATCCTTAAACGATTGATAAGCTATAAGATCCATAAAATTCATAAACGATTGATAAGCTATAAAATCCATAAAATCCATATACGAGTGATAAGCTATAAAATCCATAAAATCCATAAACGATTGATAAGCCATAAAATCTATAAAATCCATAAACGATTTATAAGCCATAAAATCCATGAAATCCATAAATGTTTGATAAGCCATAAAATCCACAAACGATTGATAAGCTATAAGATCCATAAAATTCATAAACGATTGATAAGCTATAAAATCCATAAAATCCATAAACGATTGATAAGCCATAAAATACATAAAATACATAAACGATTAATAGCCATACAATCCATAAAATCCATAAACGACTGATAAGCCATAAAATCCATAAAATCCATAAACAATTGACAAGCCATAAAATCCATTAAATCCATAAACGATTGATAAGCTATAAAATCCATAAAATCCATAAACGATTGATATGCCTTAAAATCCATAAACGATTGATAAGCTATAAAATCCATAAAATACATGAACGATTGATAAGCCATAAAATCCATAAAATCCATAAACGATTGATAAGCCATGAAATTCATAAAATCCATAAACGATTGATAAGCCATAAAATCCATAAAATCCATAAACGATTGATAAGCCATAAAATACATAAAATCCATCAACGATTGATAAGCCATAAAATCCATAAAATCCATCAACGACTGATAAGCCATAAAATCCATACAATCCATAAACGATTGATAAGACATAAAATCCATAAACGATTGATAACCTATAAAATCCATAAAATCCATAAACGATTGATATGCCATAAAATCCATAAACGATTGATAAGCCATAAAATCCATAAAATCCATAAACGATTGATAAGCTATAAGATCCATAAAATTCATAAACGATTGATAAGCTATAAAATCCATAAACGATTGATAAGCCATAAAATCCATAAAATCCATAAACGATTGATAAGCCATACAATCCATTAAATCCATAAACGATTGATAAGCTATAAAATCCATAAAATCCATAAACGATTGATATGCCATAAAATCCATAAACGATTGATATGCCATAAAATCCATAAACGATTGATAAGCTATAAAATCCATAAAATACATGAACGATTGATAAGCCATGAAATTCATAAAATCCATCAATGATTGATAAGCCATAAAATCCATAAAATCCATCAACGACTGATAAGCCATAAAATCCATATAATCCATAAACGATTGATAAGCCATAAAATCCATAAACGATTGATAACCTATAAAATCCATAAAATCCATAAACGATTGATATGCCATAAAATCCATAAACGATTGATAAGCCATAAAATCCATAAAATCCATCAACGACTGATAAGCTATAAAATCCATACAATCCATAAACGATTGATAAGCCATAAAATCCATAAACGATTGATAACCTATAAAATCCATAAAATCCATAAACGATTGATATGCCATAAAATCCATAAACGATTGATAAGCCATAAAATCCATAAAATCCATCAACAACTGATAAGCCATAAAATCCATACAATGCATAAACGATTGATAAGCCATAAAATCCATAAACGATTGATAACCTATAAAATCCATAAAATCCATAAACGATTGATATGCCATAAAATCCATAAACGATTGATAAGCCATAAAATCCATAAAATCCATAAACGATTGATAAGCCATAAAATCAATAAAATCCATCAATGATTGATAAGCCATAAAATCCATAAAATCCATCAACGATTGATAAGCCATAAAATCCATACAATCCATAAACGATTGATAAGCCATAAAATCCATAAACGATTGATAACCTATAAAATCCATAAAATCCATAAACGATTGATATGCCATAAAATCCATAAACGATTGATAAGCCATAAAATCCATAAAATCCATCAACAACTGATAAGCCATAAAATCCATACAATGCATAAACGATTGATAAGCCATAAAATCCATAAACGATTGATAACCTATAAAATCCATAAAATCCATAAACGTTTGATATGCCATAAAATCCATAAACGATTGATAAGCCATAAAATCCATAAAATCCATAAACGATTGATAAGCCATAAAATCAATAAAATCCATCAATGATTGATAAGCCATAAAATCCATAAAATCCATCAACGATTGATAAGCCATAAAATCCATACAATCCATAAACGATTGATAAGCCATAAAATCCATAAACGATTGATAACCTATAAAATCCATAAAATCCATAAACGATTGATAAGCCATAAAATCCATAAAATCCATAAACTATTGATAAGCCATAAAATCCATAAAATCCATAGACGATTGATAAGCCATAAAATCCATAAATCCATAAACGATTGATAAGCCATAAAATCCATAAAATCCATGAACGATTGATAAACCATAAAATCCATAAAATCCATAAACGATTGATAAGCCATAAAAAAACAGATCAATCAATCAAAAAGCAATTTCATTTCAGACAACATAAATAGCTACGTCAATAAATCTATTCTCGTTATTTTTCGTTTTTTTTTTAATTTTTTTTTTTAAAGCTGTTTATGCTAAAAAAAAGCAAAAAAAAATGAATTTGAATTGATTTACCAAAATCAAGCAAAAGTAGTTGATGGGAATAGAAATATAGAAAACATTAGATAAGTCCAATGTAACAATGAATATTAATAGAAAAACTAAATATTATCAATTTTCGGCACTATTGTAAGAACTACAACCTTGAAACTTCTGAATATCGTTTCTTATGTCTTTGTCTATGAGTGTATCAAAATTGATTAAAATCGGACCACTCCTTCTATAACCCGATTTTTTCGATTATCAATTTTCGATATTTATCGGAGATACCTCGACACAAAACCTAGCTAAGCACACTCGCAGACGCTTATAGTACAAGTTTGTAAATTTTCAAGAAAATCGGTTCAGCCGTTTTTGAAGTCTATAGGTAACTGACACACACACACACACAGATACACACACACACACACACACATACACACACACGCAGAGACAAAGTTCTATTTATAAATAAGTTTAGATTTGAATTTAATCTGTTCCCTCCTCATTTGAACACAAATTACAATGCTGGATGTTCAAGCACCAAATTAAGGGCGAGTATTTCATCCAGGGAGCATCCATGGATTCCAAACTGTATCTGTGTGTGTCAAGCAAGTGTGGCCTGAGTGAGAAGAGGTTATTTATTTAGGTTTAAGGTGCTTCAACATAGTGGAAAAATCTTATGCATATTTCTATATGAAGAATTGGCTGTGGCTTCGTGTGATAGATTGGGAAAGTGTGTATGGCACTTTGTATCTTTAAAATTTTAATTGAATGGTTTATAAATATACGATTCAGCCCGTGCCATCTAAAATGACGGCAACATATATATTGACGTACCTACTATTGAGTATCTTACATTAAGAAATGCGATAAAAATAATCACAGGATATATACGAAGGTCATTCAATAAATGAGGTGAATCTTTCGGTATCAGGACTTCTACGAGGGTCATTCAATAAACGAGGTGAATGTTTCGGTATCAGGACGTCTACGAGGGTCATTCAATAAATAAGGTGAATTTTTCGTTATGATGACTTCTACGAAGGTCATTCAATAAATAAGGTGAATTTTTCGGTATAAGGACTTCTACGAGGGTCATTCAATAAATAAGGTGAATTTTTCGGTATAAGGACTTCTACGAGGGTCATTCAATAAATAAGGTGAATTTTTCGGTATAAGGAATTCTACGAGGGTCATTCAATAAATAAGGTGAATTTTTCGGTATCAGGACTTCTATGAGGGTCATTCAATAAATAAGGTGAATTTTTCGGTATAAGGACTTCTACGAAGGTCATTCAATAAATAAGGTGAATTTTTCGGTATCAGGACTTCTACGAGGGTCATTCAATAAATAAGGTGAATTTTTCGGTATAAGGTTTCTAATACAGTTAGAAGCTTACTTTTTTTTTAGTTTTTTCCTTTACTTCTTCAAAGGGTTTAATTGTTTTTGCAGATTGAAAAAAAAAGTTTTGGAGATAAAAAATTGGAGATTAACAAAGATGGCCGACCAAGAAGCATGCTCCAGGATTGAAAAGAGGTCAGTTATCAAGTTTTTGGTTGCTGAAGGGTGCAAACCAGTTGAAATTTATAAGAGAATATCAACTGTGTATGGTGTCACATGTTTCAGCCAAAAGAATATCTAAAAGTGGGCTAAATTGTTTAAAGAAGGACGGAAAAGTGTTGAGGATGAAAACAGGCCTTGGAGGCCGACAGAAGTGAGATCTTCTGAAGTTATCGAATCAGTCAATAACCTCATTCAGTCTGACAGAAGGGTGACAGTGGATGACATTGCACAAATTTTAAGCCTGTCTTTTGGGACAGCACACAAAATTATCCATGATGACCTTGTCTACTCGAAGGTCAGCTCACACAGCAGCCGAAACGGTGCAGACCATCAACGAGATGGACTGGGAACTTCTCCCTCCTCTCTCTTACAGCCTAGGTCTTGCTCCTTCAGACTTTAACCTGTTTGGTCACTTGAAAGCGTTCACGAAAGGCACGAAGTTTGAAAGTGACAATGACGTCAAATGTGCTGTGAGCGATTGGCTGTGACATCTGTCCAAAGATTTTTATGTTGAGGGAATACAGAAGCTTGTGCACAGATGGGAAAGTGTGTGACACAACTGGGAGACTACGTTGAAAAAAAAGGAAGCTTCTATCTATATTAGAAGTCCTTATACCGAAAAGAATCACCTTATTTATTAAATGACCCTCGTATATATATATATATATATATATATATATATATATATATATATATATATACTACCGGTCATAATTATTAGGCCACCCCAGTTTTTACAAAAATGATGTGTTTTATACTATTTTTAGTATTTATTGCCAAATGGAAAATTCTAAATGAAAATAGAATGGTTCTCTTGTTAATACTGCGCAATAATATGTGCATCAAATGTACTGTTCTGGTGTCCAGTTTTTATGCTCTCCTCCCCATGCTAGTCTTTTCTTCTTGTTGGCTAGGCGAAGCAAAGCCTCCATGGCTGTCTTGTAAAATTTTGTAAAGTAATAATAACAAAAAAAATTCTGTTTTCATTTAGAATTATCCACTTTGCAATAAATACTAAAGATAGTATGAAATACATGAATTATTTTAAAAACTGAGGTGTCCCTAATAATTATGACAGAAAGTATATATATATATATATATATATATATTGTCATCCGCAGACAGATCTGTTTCGCTGTATTACAGCTTATCAGTACGGTTAGGCTCCGATTGCTTTTTAACACAGGATTGAAACCCGACCGAATTGGAGTCAGTCTGCGATTTTACCTCTGGGATATAGGCGTTCGTTGGAAGAAGGCAGACTTTTTAGCGCATATATTATCATTATACGCTCCCAATATCTAGAGTGCTCTAATTCATTTTACTAAATGAGCGATATATATATATATATGTGTGTGTGTGTGTGTGTGTGTGTGTGTGTGTGTGTGTGTGTGTGTGTGTGTGTGTTCTTCACTACACTGATAATAACTGTTAAGAAAGAGAATGAACTGAGCCGACGCTACCTCGTTATTCTTTCTTTATTTCCATGAGCGTGACAGGAGGGATATATATATATATATGTGTGTGTGTGTGTGTGTGTGTGTGTGTGTGTGTGTGTGTGTGTGTGCGTGTGTGTATAAGGAATCGGCATCATGGTAAAATCCCAAAGAGATCTTATTAATATTACTTATTAAAATAAAATATTAAATTAATCCAGCCAATATATATATATATATATATATATATATAAGGGTCTTTATTATAATAGATAGGATAGATGAAAGTGGACATTGAAATCAACACTAAGAGACGACATTCTGTTTCAAACGAAACGCAATCGTCAGGCCATGTGAGCTGTGTTTTATTTTTGCTGACTTTTCATATATACAACTCAGTGATGCAATGTGGGCGTGTTCATTTTACGATTGTTTGGTGGATATGCTTTGTTAATTTGTTGACTATTTAGTTCATTTATTTATAACTGCCATATAAAGTATTATATTCTAGTACTCACTTCTTTGTTTCCAGCAACATTCTCCTGCTTAATGCCATATAAATTTATTGTAGGTAGAACAAGCAAACGAACCTCTAGAGAATAGATTATTGATTTAACTGCAATATCAGTAATATTTGTAGAATTAATTTTGTCAACAATATATGCTGACTGTATATATATCATAATTATATATAATTATATCATAATTATAATTATATAATTATATCATAATTTATAATTATATCATAATTATATCATTATATCATTATTATATGATTATATCACAACTCCCTGTGCAGGTCCCGGAAATTTTTCCCACCTGAAACTATTCTGCACATATACAAATCTACCATCCGCCCGTGTATTGAATATTGCTGCCATATCTGGTCGGGTGCCTGCTGCTCTCCTTGGGCTTCTTGACAAAATACAAAGGAGGATCTGTAACGTGGTTGATACTGACTTGGCAGACCGGCTGCAGCCGCTCTTACACCGGCGTGATGTAACTTCCCTGTGCCTCTTCTACAAGTACTTTCATGGCTTCTGCTCCGATGAGCTTAGATCACTGGTGCCGCCTAAGCAGGAATTTACACGAGATACTAGATTAGCAACTAGGTCCCTCCCTTTTACAGTTAAACAAATAAGATGTAACCGTAAATTCTACTCCAACAGCTTCTTTTCTCGCGCTTCCCGCCTGTGGAACTCCCTTCCACAAGTCTGCTTTCCCGACAGTTACAATCTCCAGGTGTTTAAATGTAGGGTCAATAGACACCTCCTATCACACTAACTCCCAACTATTCTCACAACACTCTCATCTACCCAACCCTCATTCTCGGTATCCTCACCCGCCTATCACCCACCCTCTGTTATTTCCTATATTTAATCAGTCTTTCTCCACTCTACGTAGCCCCCTGCACAGTAGTGGCAGTGACATGCCTTGCTCGGGGTGAAACGCTTATAAAAAAAATAAAAAAAAATATGATGATATCATAATTTAGCCAAGTGAATAATTGTAAATGAAAATAGAATGGTTAATAGAGTAAATTCCTTCTTGACACTCATTATTATTTTATTTCGTATTAATCAAGTCTTTTATATTTATGTCTTTATCACTTTTGTTATTAAATATCCCACATTGTGATAATACAACTGTGAAAAGGGGTACATTAATTAAGATTAAAAATATAGTCAGTCAGTTGAGTGTCATACGTGAGACACGCTTGGGCGATCAGGCCGCGAAAGAACCATGACTCACTGGGTTAGAAGAATATCCCGAAGTAGGTTGTCATTACTTTCTGCCGTAGACTGGTTGCCAGCCAAGACTATAGAACCTAATCTGTCCTATTATTTAACCCTCTAGGGCCATTCGTATCATATTTGATAAGGTATGAAAACAAGCCATGAAAGAAATATTTTCCTGAAAATTTTTTTAAGAGAAATATTTTATAAATTTCAAATGAAAGCAGTACTGACTGCTCAGTCAATGAATACCAACTGTTTCCTTATAGGAAATACCAAATGTTTCCTTATAGGGAAATACTGTATCAAATATGATACGAATGGCCCTAGAGGGTTAATAGATAGATAGATAGATAGATAGATAGATAGATAGATAGATAGATAGATAGATAGATAGATAAACAGACTGAGATTAACCCTCTAGGGCTATTCGTATCATATTTGATAAGGTATGAAAACAAGCCTTGAAAGAAATATTTTCCTGAAAGATTTTTTAAGCGAAATATTTTATAAATTTCAAATGAAAGCAGTACTGACTGCTCAGTCAATGAATACCAACTGTTTCCTTATAGGGAAATACCAAATGTTTCCTTATAGGGAAATAGTGTATCAAATATGATACGAATGGCCCTAGAGGGTTAATCTATAACTGAAGGGGAGAGACGGATTGATACCTTTCCCAAGGGTAATTGTGCGTAAGTGAATGCAAGGAATTCAACTGGAATTCGAACTCGGCTCCCCAATTTGTCTCTCCCAGCAGATATCCCCTACACCACATCCGAAAAAGCAATCTAAAACAGATATTTATTAGAAACTATCATACAATAGAGATACGTTATAATTATTCATTAAACAAAACTTTCAAAATGAAATTTACCCTAATTATTATTTATTTGGTTGATTTTAAAATGTCAGCATTTGTTGTGTTTCCATATAGAATTTTACAAGGCGCACACAGTAAAGAACCACTTCACTGCTCAGTAGCAAGGATCACTCAGTGACGATCAAGCTCATTACTTATTAGCAATGGTCAACCATAATATATTTGTGCGTCTGAATATAACGGACAAGACTGAAATTCGAACTCGGCTCACAGAATTCACTTTTCGAGCCGTTATCCATTAGAGCACACCGCTATCTTTCTCTCGCTTGCTATAAGTTAAATAGCAGGGCAGGCTGAGTTCTATATTTTCTTCTTCATGTGCCGTGTCCCTTCAGGACGTAGGCGATCATGAACTTCCACTTGGCTCTGTCTCTTGTCGCTCTCAATAATTTTTCTAAAATCACTTCTAAGTCCCACTCCGTCAACCATTTGCTCAGACCTAACAAGTACGTCTCGCACTTTTTCCCCTGACACTCCTTCCATTTATCCGACCTGTGAGTATTAACTACTCCAGGCCCTCCTTCCTCATTCCGTGTCCCAGGAACCTCATTTGTCTCTTACTGATATTTAGTATCAGTTTTCTTCTCGCTTGCATCATTTCCAACACCTCGTCGTTTTACTCGTGCTCCGTCTCTGGTATCCTCAGCATCCTTCTGTAAAACCAGATTTCTGATGCCTCAGGCCTCTCCTTCATCTTTGATGAGATCGTCCAGCATTCATTTCCATACAGAAGGAGAGATACCACATAGAAATCCAGCACTCTTTTCTTTGTTTCTAATGAGATTTTCCTGTCTATCAGTACTTTGCTTAGCTTCTGAAATGCGTCTTTGGCCATAACAATGCCTCTTTGGATCTCCATGTCGCACTTTCCATCCTCTTTCAAAACACTCCACAAGTATTTCAATTTTTTTACTATTTTAGTTTCTCTAACTTGCAGTTGGCACATTGGTCTCCTCTTTTTGCTTATGATCATACTTTAAATGAAGCATTTGAAAAAGCATTATGTAAACTATATTTTTGTTTTTGCTTTTAATTATTTTTATAAAATAAATCGCAAATGAATTTATTTTTACAAAAGTAAATTGAAAAATAATTTCAGTTAGTTAAGTGCCATACGTGACACACGCTTGGACGATCATGTCTCGAAATAGACGTGACTGACTGGCAGAAGATTTTCCCGCAGTGGGTGGCTATTACTTTCTGCGGTAGACTGGTTGCCAATGCTATTGAACCCAATCTGTCTTGTTATTTAGCCCATAACTGGAGGGAAGAGACGGATTAATACCTTTCTCAAGGGTATTTGTGCGTAAACGAATGAAGAAATTCAACTGGAATTCGAACTCGGCTTCCCGATTTTTCATCCCGAGTCTATATTCACTGCCCCACAACGCACATCTCTTTTCAGTGATCTAAATTTCTTTACTTGTTTTATTTTAGTTTCTCCAAGCTGTAGCTGGCATTTTGGTGCAATAGATATCGACTCGGAACGAAAAATCAGGAAGCCGAGTTCGAATTCCAGTTGAATTCCTTGCATTCACTTACGCACAAATACCCTTGGGAAAAGTATTAATTTGTCTTTTCCATCCAGTTATGGGTTAAATAATAAGACACATTGGATTCTATAGCCTTACCTGGCAACCAGTCTACCACAGAAAGTAATGGCAACCTACTGCGGGATAATCTTCTACCCAGTGAGTCATGTCTATTTCGAGACATGATCGCCTAAGCGTGTTTCACGTATGGCACTTAACTGAGTGACTGAATATAATAGCTGGAGACATGATTATGACTCTTACTGGTCATAAAGTTGGGGATCAGTTTTCTATTGTTTTAAAGTAATAAACTCATCCCCCACTAATTATTACTTAATAATATAATACATCTTTTCTTCCTCTAGCTATGAGACAAATAACAGAACAAATTGGGTTCTATAGCCTTGGCAACTTACTTTGGTATAATCTTCTGCCCAGTCAGTCATGTCTATTTCGAGACATGATCGTCCAAAGCGTGTCAAGTATGGCATTTAAATGACTGATATTCAGTACAGTTAGCAAAAAAAAAAAAAATTTTATAAAAACTGCTAAAAGAAAACGTATCTTAAATTTCAGACTTACCATCAGTATTACTGGTTCAAAGCATCTCATCATTTTTTGCATTAACGAGTATTTTATTTTGGAAAGGATCTTTTTTCTCGCTCGAGCCATTTTAAGATTCAGAAAGGTGAAAAGAGCGGCTAATAATCCACCTATCGCACCAATTAAAATCGTCGGAATGAATATCATAATATTCACATCAATCCCTTTTTCAATCTGAAAGATAATCGAAATGAAAAAACAAAATTATTTGATCAGTAAACATCTCCTGTCTACGGCTATATCGTGTTGAATACACCGGTTCCGTCCGATCACCGAAGTTAATCACTTTTTTCCCCTGACTTTCCTTCCATTTATCCGACCTGTGTGTATTAACTACTCCAGGCCCTCCTTCTTCATTTCGTGTCCCAGGAACCTCATTTGTCTCTTCCTGATATTTAGTATCAGTTTTCTTCTCGCTTGCATCCTTTCCAACACCTCGTCGTTTCACTCGTGCTCTGTCTCTGGTATCCTCAGCATCCTTCTGTAAAACCAGATTTCTGATGCCTTAAGCCTTTTCTTCATCTTCCATACAGAAGGACAGATATCACATAGAAATCCAGCACTCGTTTCTTTGTTTCTAATGAGATTTTCCTGTCTTTCAGTAATCTGGTTAGTCCGATCACCGAAGTTAAACAACATCGAGCCTGGTCAGTACTTAAATGGGTGACCATTTGGGAATAGCAGGTGCTGTAAACGTAAGAACCAAGAATGTTCCACCGGTCTTCCAGATTTGGGGGTTGGGTGCAGGGTTAACAACCCTGCCCCGTAAAAAACAGTTTGTTACAGCAACAAAGTTGCTGCCCTATGCACCATCTGGGTGTGATGGATAAATGATGGAATATATACTGTCTTTTAATAACAAAAAATTTTTTTCAAGGATTATTATTTCTTTATTTTTACTTATGCCATTTACATGGTTCTGGCAGCTGTCCTCATCATTACTGTCATATTTTCGACGTTTTCGGCCGTTGTACGCTTTGGCATTCTTCAGGATCTGTCAATATTTCTGAATCGAGGTTTTGTAACACTGGCATTTTGTTCATTTCTAAGATAAGATCTTCTATTTACACTATTTATATTCTTCAGAATGTTGTCTACATTATATGAGTCATACGAGTGTACAGCTTACAATGACAAATGACAGCAAAAGATTTTAAACGATTATTAGCTGTTTCCTCACAGTACTTCCGAACGTGACAGAAATATATATATATATATATATATATATATATATATATATTGTTATTACGAAAATGTGTGCCATTCGGCAGGATTCGAACCTGCGACCCCTATCTAACCAAGTTTCGTTAAAATTCGTTAATTTCCGTAACATGTTTACATTTATTGACATTATGATACATTTTAGAGCAGATATGGTTGTTACGATAGATGGAAAATTCTGTTATATAGGCTTGATTAAAACCTCGTTTAGACTGGAGGCCATTCGTGGTCTAAGACGTTGCCAGATCAAATACATATATATATATATATATATATATATATATATACATATATATATATATATATATATATATATATATATATATATATATATATATATATATATATTAGAAAAAGAAATAGGGTTGTTCCAACGAGAGAAATTGGTATAGAATAAAAAGTGTGAGAAGCTGTGAACGTTTTCTTTAAAGTGTATATTTATTGTTGTTGTTATTATGCATGTTATGATACTTTAAGTGCCCATAATGGTATTTGTGATGCTACACGTGTTTTGAGTCTAAAATTGACTCTCTTCGGGCGAATAAATTTGTGGCTTTACGTATCGAGTTCCTTTTGTTTCTCATCGCCAAGTTGTGGTTTTATAAATAAGTAAGTAGAAAAAATAAGCAAATAAATAAAATCAGTAAAATAAAATAAGATAAAATAAATCAAATTTAGAATTGTGACCCATAAAAAAGAATTCTAAAACATAAAGACGAAATAAATAAAAAAAAGCTCACACACACACACACACACACACACACACACACACACACACACACACACACACACACACACACCTAATTCAAAACACCGTCAAAGCAATAAAGAACAACCAAATGACTAATAATAGATAAATTAAGGCGACTAGAAGATAATTTAAACATGCTAAAAAGGTTACCTCTCGACCAAAACCACTTCAAATTGGGATAAACACTTGATTCATTCGTCTGTTTATTTATTTATCTGTTTATCCGTTTATACACATGATGATGTGAAAAAAATAATAAATAAACAGACTATTCAACGTGCCAACATTTGATATATTTAGTCAATTTTAGTGTGTGTGTGTGTGTGTGTGTGTGTGTGTGTGTGTGTGTGTGTGTGTGTGTGTGCATTGTAACGTTCAGTAGGGATAACCTATGAGGAAACAGCTAATAATCTTCACAAATATTTTGTCGTGATTTTTGACGGCAAGGGTACACTTGTATATATAAATGTTCTCTCTCTCTCCCTCTCTCTCTCTCTCTCTCTCTCTCTCTCTCTCTCTTTCCATGAGTGTGACATAATATATATATATATATATATATATATATATATATATATATATATATATATATATTTCTTGTCATGCTTATAGAGAGACTGCAAGGGTACACTCGCATATATATATATATATACGCTATCACACCCTGATTGATTTACGCTCTCAAACCCTGACTGAGAACTCTGGAAGAATGGTAGATTTTGAAAAACAGTAGCTACTCTGGCATCTACGCATCGTTCATTCAGCAATGAATTAGAACCCTCTCAGCTATTGGGCGTGTATAATTATAATATACACGCTAAAAAAGTATGCCTTCTTCTACCGAGAGCCCGTGGCTTAGAGGTAGAATCGCCGACTGACGCCAATTCGGTCGGGTTTCAGTCCTGGGTAAAAAGTAATCGGCTGTCTGACCGTACTGATGAAACACATGTTTCTGTGGATGACTATATATATATATATACATATATATATCACGTTTGTGGAGAGACGACAAGGGTACATTCGCATAGATAGACAGCGATCTTTTTTAGAGAAGATTCACGACGTTTCGGCTGATGTAAACTCTGGCTTCCTTCAGGATCTGTCTATATTTTTGAGATGAAGTATTGTAACTACACTATTTAAACATTTCAGTCTGTTGTCATCATCTTTCTTGTCCTATTTACGACATTTCGGCTGTTGTACGTTCCGGTCATACGTTCGAATTTCGCACCGAACATTTACTTAGTCCAATGATGTTGATTGTTCTAGTTCCACGTGACACGCATTTTCTTCATATCTCAGTTTCAGTTATTTCCGGTCCTGGGCATGACGATAAACTGCATCCGGCAACAATTGGGAGGTTGTGAAAAGCATGAAACCACCTCTCAATTGCTGTTGTTCCCAGGTCCACCCTGACCTGGAGTGGCAACACCTGTTTGAGTCCCAGCAATGGGCAAATAGTTAACCCCCCAAAAAAAACTGGGGTCAAAACACTATGAAAGCATAAAAATAGACTTTTATATAAAAATATATATTTTTGAACGAAAAATAATACCAACAATACATTTTTAAAGAAAAAATTATTACCATGACACAATTTTGAAAGAAAAAAATATTTTCAGCAAAACATTTTTGAATACAAAACTAGAAGCCATTTTCAGTTGTCTAAAATAAAAAAGAATAAAAACAAAAACTTTTCATTAGAATCTGACTAAATCAACCTTTTCATGATAACCAAACATTAAAAAAATCATTTAAAACCACACCTTTTTGGCATAAAATAACCCACAGAAGTGATGATATGCCGTTTAACAAAACTCAAACTTAAACTATGTTATTTCCCTTTAGTAACTCAATTCTGTCTTTGCTGCGACCTGATATTGAACTCACAACTCTTTGGATCAAGTCACTTTCTATCCCCTGGGCTCTGTGTCCTTGGGTGATAACGTATCAAGGGTGCGTCTTTCTGCCGTAATAACTGGATTAAGGAGTTATCATTATTTACAACATTATTTACACGCGGACTATTGAATTTTTTTTTTTTTTTTTTTTTAATCATCTCACCTCAAGCAAGGCATTCCACTGTCACTATTGCGCATGGGGCTACATAGGGGAAGGTAAAGAGAAGGAGTGGATAGACATAGGGAATGTCAGGAGAAAGGTGACAGATGAGTAAGGATAGCGAGGATGAGGGTCGGGCAGATGGGAAGAGTGCTTGATAGAATGGGAGCAGGTTAGTGTGTTAGGAGGTGTCTATTGACCTTACATTTAAACTCCTGGAGATTGTAGCCGTCGGGGAAGCAATCGTTTGGAAGAGAATTCCACAGTCGGGAAGTGCGAGGAAAGAAACTGTTGGAGTAGAAGTTACGGCTGCATTTTATCGGTTTCACTGTAAAAGGGTGGGATCTAGTTGCTAATCTAGTATCTCGTGCAAATTCGTATTTAGGGGGCACCAGTGATCTAAGTTCATCGGAGCAGAAGCCGTGAAAGTATTTATAGAAGAGACACAGGGAAGCCACGTCTCGCCGGTGGGAGAGAGACTGCAGGCAATGGATCTTTGTTGTTGTTATTTCAACTTTCTTCAATATTATTTGTCTTAACCTGGCATCTCGGTTTCAGTCGCTTTCTCAACGCCGTAACGTAGCTTCCCTGTGCCTTTTTATATACATTTTATAGTAGAATTACGAATAATATATTCTATAGCAAAATGACCAATAATACAGTTTATAGTAGAATTAGGCCGGTTTCACTCGGGTAGTTTAAGGAATAATAAGAATAAACAACATATAATGAATTTACATAGCAAACACTTACACAACGTCCACCCTCGTCACTTTTATAGATATGGATAACAATGTAGAATGTCTCTATTGGATTAGGGTGGGAGGGAGAGGGGCAATATATATATATATATATATAGATAATATAAAGTGGTCGATCACCCACCACTTTATATAATCTCTATCTATCTGAACGTCCAGAAAAAAATCGAACTACATTTTGTCTCCCGTAACTCTAACGCAGTCATGTAATTAACTGCTGAATGACTTTCCGCGTAGGACAACAAATTTTGGTCTATTTTCGGCCGATTTACTTCCTTTACTGAAACTTCCGCCTATTTAGTTCCTGTAATGAACGTAATACGCGATTGTATTTCTACGCGTATTACTTTCATTACAGGAAGCAAATAGGCGGAAGTTTCAGTAAAGGAAGTAAATCGGCCGAAATGTGTTGCTTACGCGGAAAGATATTCTGCAGTTAATTACATGACTTCGTGAGAGTTACGGGAGACAAAAAGTGCGAGATGTAGTTCGTTTTTTTATGGACGTTCAGATTAAAAAAGGTAGGTTTCTTCAAGAACTTATTGTTGATTTTAGTTCAGCATATACATTTGCACAGAAATATTGCTATTTTGGATATATTTGAAGGGGGAAAAGCCTTCGGGGCCTAAAACGAAAATTTACCACATTTTTTTTTTGTTTTTTGTTTTTTGCTTTTTACACTTCTTGCTCGTGAAACTCTCTTCGCTTTCCAGTCAACTTTGATCTTCATAGATTTTAATGCTGTATTGTTAATACTTAATAATGTTTGCTTTTTTCTCATATTTTAAGACCCTTTTTTTCTTTGTGGTTTTATCTTGCTTCGAGTGAAATGATTTCAAATTGTAATATTAATGCTGCATATTCTTTGTGTCTGTCCGGAATGCTGTAAATTTCAGAATTTCTTGATTAAGACAGAGAGTTGTGGATTCAAGCGGGATTTATTATTGTTGGCAAGCACGATAAAAAACTAACCTTTAGTCTGTTGTTAACTAGGGCAAGAGATAGCATTTAAAATTGAATGCTTCCCAAACTAAACCGCTATCTTTTAATAAACTTAGAAAACCATTTTACCTCTCCATCAACACGGCTGATCCCAACTTCCAGAAGAGCCACTTTTTCTACCTTCACGGTTTCACACGAAGTGGAATGATTACATTTAACCAACTGCTTGGTCTGCTGAGAGGAAATCTGGCTCACTGTGTCGTACAAGAGAATTTGTCCCACCAAAACCATTTTGTTCACTTAAAAATCTGCCATTCTTTCATGAATTGAATACTGATGGCACAACTGATTTCTTCTTCTATGTGTCGTGTCCTTTCAGGACGTAGGCGATCATGGCTCTCCACGTCTCTCTATCCCTGGTGGCTCTTAGCACGCCATGTCCTGTTACACCATGAAACCCTCATTCCATCATTCATCTGATTAGGTCCTTCAAATATGATATCCGCTGCTTTCCCCTGTCTCTTTTCCCTCTATCTGGCCTGTTAGTATCAGGTTCTCTAAGCCCTCCTTCCTTATTGCTTGTCCCAGAAACTTCAGCTGTCTCTTCCTGATGCTCAGTATTAATTTCCTTTTTGCTTCCATCATTTCCGAAACCTCATCATTGTTCACATGCTCGATCCATGATATTCGCAGCATCCTTCTGTAGAACCACATTTCAGTTGCTTCAATTTTTTTTCCTTTACCTTTGATGATATTGTCCAGCATTTACTGCCATATTGAAGAACTGACATCACAGCAATCCAATATTCTCTTCTTTGTTTCTAGCGAAATTGCCCCGTTTCTTAATACTTTACTCAACTTTTGGAATGCTTCCTTTGCCATGCCAATTCACCTTCGGATCTCTGTCCCGCACTTTCCGTCTTCTGTTATAACACATATCAGGTCTTTAAATTTTTGTACCTGCTTAATTTTAGTATCTCCGACCTGTATTTGGCATATTGGGCTGCCCTTTTTACTGATGACCATGCATTCGGTTTTCTTGCTGTTTATTTGTAGTCCTTTCTTGTCACTCTCTTTAGCTACCTTCTGTAGGAAGTCTTGCAGTTTCATTTCTGTGTCTGCTATCAGCACTGTATCATCTGCGTACCTAATGTTGTTTAAATTATGGCCTCCGATGACGAATCCAGGCATAACTTCTAGGGTCCTCAAAATATTCTCGCTGTACAAGTTGAATAGATCCGGTGAAAAGATACATCCTTGTCTTAGGCCATTTCTATCTTTGTATATCTGCTGAATTCGTTACCTGTCAGTATACAAGCTGTTTGCTGCCAGTAAAGATTCTTGATTACTCTTAAGTCTTTCCCAAATATGACAAGGCTTCCGAGCATCTCCATCAATTCTTTGTGGCGTATTTTGTCAAACGCCTTTGCATAATCAATAAAGCACAGTTATGAGTCCTTCTTCATTTGTATTGCCCTTTCAAAGAGCATCCTAATCATAAATGTAGCATTCCTTGTTCCAGTGTCTTTGACGAAACCGCACTGTTCTTGTCCTATCTCTGGCCTGATTCTGCTTCTCGCTCTATTCATCAGGATTTGGACGATCAGTTTTGTTATATGGCTCATTAAACTGATGGTTCTGTGGAGTTTGCACTCGTTTGCTCCTGGCTTCTTAGGTAGTGCTATGAAATCGACTTGCTGGGGTCATCTGGTATTTTTTTTTTTTAATCATTTCACCCCGAGCAAGGCGGAAACGCCACTGATGTGCAGGTGGCTACATAAATGTAAAAAGATTAATTAGAAAAGAGTGAGGAATACAAACTAGTTAGAAAGGAGCAATAGAAAGCTGAGAAAGCAGGTGCGATGACAGATACATAGGTGGAGAGAAAGGGAAGGTTATACAGGGGAGGGGAGAGAGCTAGAGGACAGTGGTTAGTAGATGAGTATTGACTTTGCATTTAAATTTCTGGAGTTTGTAGCCGTCAGGAAAGCAAGAATACGGGAGCGAGTTCCACAAGCGGGAAGTGCGAGAGAGGAAGCTGCAGGAGTAGAATTGTCGTCTGCATTTGGCTAACCTGACTGTGAATGGGTGGGACCCAGTTGCCAGTCTGGTTGCACGAGTAAACACCTGTTGAGGAGGCATCAGTGACTTAAGCTCATCCGAGCAGAAGCCATGAAATTATTTATAGAAGAGACAAAGGGAGGCCACATTTCGACGATGGGGAAGTGGCTGCAGTCGAGTCGCCAGATCAGTACCTATCACATTACAGACTCTCCTTTGGAGCTTATCAAGAACACTGAGGAGAACGGCTTATTATTTCTGTTGATTGTTTAAATTGTGGCCTCCGATGACGAATACAGGCATAACTTCTCGGGTCCTCAAAATATTCTCGCTGTACAAGTTGAACAGATCCGGTGAAAAGACACATTCTTGTCTTACGCCGTTTCTATCTTTGTATATCTTGGAATTCTCTACAAAATCCAAAGAACAGAATGTAATGTACTTTTGAAGATCAGCGAAAAACTATCAAAATACAAAGACTTTGTAGTGGAAATCTAAAATACGTGGCATATGAGGACATCAATAATTTCAGTTGCAATTGAAGTCCTCGAATATTTTGGAAAGAATTTTTATTTTTTATAGACTCAATGACTGCTTTCTGCCTTTAAGTTGTTTAGAAATTGTATATACATTATATAATTGACATTATTATTATTATTATTATTATTATTATTATTATTATTATTATGTCATTTTTCATAATATTTCGATTCTGCTATGGTCGCACTACCAACCAAGTCTGGGGGAAGACCTAAGTGCAGGTCGTGGCGTGTTGTTATGACTCCATTTCATGTTTTTTCTATCTCCCCTATCATCCCTAGCATTACATTGACAAAGTTCTCCTTAGTTTGTGGGCTGTACTTAACAAGACAATTTTTTTGTATATCTCTTAAGCTGGGGTTTCCAGGGATTCTTTCAATGTGTTGTTTTCTACCATTTTTTATCATTCCAAGTGCACCTACTATCACTGGCACGATACTTGTTTTCAATTTCCTCGTTTTTTCTATTTCAATTTTCAGGTCCTTATATAGTTTGACAGTTTTTCGAATTCCTTGATTGCTATGTTACAATCCGCTGGACAAGCCATATCAAATAATAGGCAAGTGTTCTCTTTCTATTATTATTAATATTATTATTATTATTATTACTATTATTATTATGTCATTTTTCATCATAATGCGATTTCTGCTATGGTCACACTACCTACTAAGTCTGCGGGAAGACCTAAGACAGGTCATGGTGTGTTGTTATGGCTCCATTTCATGTTTTTACTATCTCCCCTATCATCCCTAGCATTACATTGACAAAGTTCCCCTTAGTGTGTGGGCTGTAATTTAGAAGACAATTTTTTGTATATCTCTTAAGCTGGAGTTTCCAGGGATTCTTTCAATGTGATTTTTCTTTTTTTTTTTTTTTTTTTTTTGTTCCATTTTTTATTTTCATTCCAAGTGCACCCACTATCACTGGTACGATTTTTGTTTTCAATTTCCACATTTTTTCTATTTCAATTTCCAGGTTTTTATTATTATTATTATTATTATTATTATTATTATTATTATTATTATTATTATTATTGTTATTATTATTATTGTTGTTGTTGTTGTTATTATTATTAAACACTTCGAGAAATGGCGTTTTAAGAAAAGAAAAAGAAAATGAAACACAATGTTTGACAATGTTCAGCAATGTTTTGACAGTATGCCTGTCTTCTTCGAGTTAAGTTTAAAAATTGTAAACATGTATAAAAACATAAAAATTCTTTGTACAAACGTCGGTTGTCTTGAGAATAACGGTTGTACTGGCAATCAATGTGTCAAAACGAATGAAACACAACCAGTGTGGATGTCACGTCACTGAAACCTACGAAATATACGTGATGGTTACCCTGCTTGTCCCAAAATTTCTCGTTAGTTGATTAGTTACTAAGAGGAATTAATCAAACAGCCAATAAAACTTATGGAACTCTCCTGTCATTTCGTTCATCACCCCAGGGAAGGAAGTTAAAAATTTGGATATGTAACTATTCTTATGCGTTTAATATTTTTAACCAGAATCTGTTGATCTTTCTAACTTATTCTTCTAACGCGTTGATTACCAGGACGAATATTTTCTCAAAACTAGGAACATTTTTACAAAAGCTTATATTTTTTTTTAGATTTTTTACTTTTTTATACTTGTATACATAAAACATGAGACTTAAATTAAAGAAGGCAGACATACTGTCAAAATATTGTTGAACATTGTCAAGCACTGTGCCTTGTCTCTTTTCTTTCCTTTCCGTAAATCGTACTCTTCTCCAAGGGTTTAATAATAGTATTAATAATATACAATTATGTATATAGTTTATATATAATTTCTAAACATAAATCGGAGAAGAGACAGACTGTCGGAATATTGTTGAAAATTTCCAACATTAAGTCTTTCCTTTTTCTTTTCTGAAAGCATATTCTTCTCTAAGTGTTTAATAATAATAATAATAATAATAATAATAATAATAATAATAATAATAATATAAAATTATATATATATAATTTCTAAGCAGAACTTGAAGTAGAGAGATACTGTCGAAATATTGTTGAACATTGTCAAGCATTGTGTTTTTGTTTCTTCTTGAAGAACATTCTTCTCTAAATGTTTAATAATAATAGTAATAATAATAATATAAAATTATTAGCTTGTGGCAAAACTAATTGTCGATTTCAGAAACATAAATTTATTTTTGAAAATTAACTGTAGAAACATTGAAATTCGTTATGCACCTCTGCCATCGATCGACGAGATTATTTATTCCTCGTTGATAAAAGTTGTGGTGCACAAAATCTTTGAAAGCTGATTCTACCTCTGGTTTGAACTTGAAAGTTTTACGATTTAACCCTCTAGTGCCATTCGTATCATATTTGATACACTATTTCCCTATAAGGAAACATTTGGTATTTCCCTATAAGGAAACATTTGGTATTCATTGACTGAGCAGTCAGTACTGCTTTCATTTGAAATTTATAAAATATTTCTCTTAAAAAAATTTTCAGGAAAATATTTCTTTCAAGGCTTGTTTTCATACTGTATCAAATATGATACGAATGGCCCTAGAGGGTTAAGGCTTCTACTGGGCATAAAGTGGGGGATCAGTTCTATATTGTTATGAAGTAATAAACAGATCCCCCACTAATATGATACGAATGGCCCTAGAGGGTTAAGGCTTCTACTGGGCATAAAGTGGGGGATCAGTTCTATATTGTTATGAAGTAATAAACAGATCCCCCACTAATATGATACGAATGGCCCTAGAGGGTTAAGGCTTCTACTGGGCATAAAGTGGGGGATCAGTTCTATATTGTTATGAAGTAATAAACAGATCCCCCACTAATATGATACGAATGGCCCTAGAGGGTCAAAAATGTTTTTAGCTGCTTAAAAAAATAATAATCAGTGGGTGAAAGATCAGAGGAATATGGAGGATGTGGTAAACTCTCCTTTTTGTTTTCTTTTTTTAATCATATCACCCCGGACAAGGGGGCAAGGCCACTGGTGTGCAGGGGGTTACGTAAGAGTGAATAGATTGGAAAAGAGAAAGCCGGAAACCACGTCCTAAACAGGGAACAAGGGATGAGCCTCTACACCTGTTCAATAGACGTGAGTGGAGTGTGAACCGGGCGATAGTTTAGTCTATCTACTCCAATTGAAAATAAAAAGAAAAGAGTGAAAAGATTGGAAAAGAGAAAGCCGAAAACAACAGCCTAAACAGGGAACAAGGGATGGGCCTCTACACCTGTTCAATAAACGTGAGTGGAGAGTGAACCGGGCGATAGTTTAGTCTATCTATTCCAATTGAAAAAAAAAAGAAAAGAGTGAAAAGATTGGAAAAGAGAAAGCCGGAAACAACAGCCTAAACAGGGAACAAGGGATGGGCCTCTACACCTGTTCAATAGACGTGAGTGGAGTGTGAACCGGGCGATAGTTTAGTCTATCTACTCCAATTGAAAATAAAAAGAAAAGAGTGAAAAGATTGGAAAAGAGAAAGCCGGAAACAACAGCCTAAACAGGGAACAAGGGATGGGCCTCTACACCTGTTCAATAGACGTGAGTGGAGTGTGAACCGGGCGATAGTTCAGTCTATCTACTCCAATTAACTGTCGCTTGACTATTAATGTTCATTTTTTGAACGCTTTATGTAATTTTTAAGTACACTAAAAAAAGAATGTTGGAACTATTCTCTGTAATCTAATTTAGGCTTATTTTAAATTTACTATCATCAACGAACTTATTTTTTGCTATTAATCGTGTATATGGCCACGCATACTTTATAAAAAAAATCTTTAGTGCGAAATGATTTCTAAAAATTGTAAGCTTTTCAATTTTCGCATGACTTAAATAACATAACGCGGACTAAGTTTTAATTTTGAAACTAATTGTTGATTGGAGTTCAGCATATACATTTGCTCATAAATAATGCTATTTTGAATCCCAGGTCTGTGAGTGTTTGCAACGGCATTCTTACAACATGTAGATCATGTTGATTAACCAATGCAGGTCTCTTTTTTCTTTCTTTTTTCTTTTATTTTTTTCTTTTCTTTTCTTTTCTTTTCTTTTTTTTTTTTTTTTTTTTGCAGTCGTGCTTGCATTTTAACAAGTTGATTGCAGTAAAGCTGTGATTGGCTTCCAAAAAGCTGTAGCTGATAACACCAGTTACAAACCACCAGTTACCATAATCATTGCTGATGCAACTTTGGTTTTGGGAAATGTTTGTACGACTCATCACGATCAAGCCATTGACCTGATCGTTTACGGGTATCATAAAGATTCCACTTTCCATCACAAGTGACTATTTGGTAAAAAAAAGTGATCATTGGTGTTACGCAGAAAGAGCATCAACCACATATCAAAACGCCCAATTTTTCTATTTTTATTGACATCATGAGGAACTCATTTATCGAGCATTTTCACCTTGCTAATATTGTAAAAATTTTGTGAAACAGTTGCAGTGCTGACACCAGCCGTGTGAGATATTTCTCCGACATTTTGACGTGGTTTTGCTCAGCAATTGCTTGCAACTGTTTGTTGTTAAGACTGCATGACCGTCCAATACCTTCTTCGTCTTCAAGGCTTTCATCGTAAGTACGGAATTTCTGGAACCACTTTCGTTCTGTCTGGTCACTTGTGGACCTATATCCCCATGCTCTGTTGATATTGCCATAAATTTGGAAAGAACTATGCCCAAGTTTGAATTCATGTAAGAAGAGTAATCGATGATCATATTTTGTCATGTCCATAATTAAGAGCTTCTATGCTTCAAGATTATTCCTGTTTAAAAATATGTTTAAAATTATTAAAGAGAAAAACATTAATTATTATGAATACTAAAATTCACCTAATATATGCCGTGAATACTATGTTAAAATAGCTTTGCAAATACAATACTTCCAGCAGCTATTATTTTTGTAACAACCTATATATATATATATATATATATATATATATATATATATATATATATATATATATTCTAAACATATACTGTTAAATATAAGAGATAATGACTGTCTATTATATTTAATCATGAGCCGTTCTAATCATCGTATTTTGGATTTAATTTCAGTTGAAAATAAAGACAAAATACGATGTTTAAAATGGCTCATGATTAAATATAATAAACATTCATTATCTCTTATATTCAACAGTATATGTTTAGAAAATTATTTGCTGCCTCGATACACTAAATTTAAGTTACATGATGCCGCAGTAATAATGTCAACACAATATAAAATCGTCGCTGAGGGTGGATATTTCTGTTACCTCCTTATAATCTCTCTGAAGATGGCTCATGTGAGCCGAAAGCTTCGAACCAACTTAATAAAAAATTATCCAAATTTTGGAGAATTTTTGTCTTTATTTTCAAATGATATTAAAGCCAAAATACGATGTTTAGAACGGCTCATGATTAAACATAATAGACATTCATTGTCTCTTATATTTAACAGTATATGTTTAGAAAATTATTTGCTGCCTCGATACACTAAATATATATATATATAATTTTTAAAAATAAATTTAAAATCGACATGCTGTCGAAATATTGTCAAACATTGTCTTTTTTCTTTTTTCTTTAATTCATAACCCTTCTCTAAGTGTTTAATACTAACAATAATAATAATAATAATAACAATAATAATATACAAATATATCTACAATATAGACATGTTATCAAAATATTGTCGAACATTGTGTCTTTTCTTTCTTTTTTCCTTAAATTGTACCCTTCTCTGTTTAATAATAAATATATACAATTATATATATATATAATTGATGTCAGTCAGTTAAGTGCCATGTGTGATACACGCTTGGGTGATCATGTCTCGAAAAAGCCGAAGATTATCCCGCAGTAGGTTGCCATTAATTTCTGCGGTAGACTGGTTACCAACCAAGGCTATAGAATCCAATCTGTCCTATTATTTAATCCATAAGGGGAGGGAAGAGACAAATGAATACCTTTCCTAAAGGTATTTGCACGTAAGGGATTACAACGGATTCAACTGGAATTCGAACTCGGCTCTCCGATTTCTCGTTCCACTGCACCACAATGCAATTTACATTTTCTAAAAATAAGTTAAAAAGAAACATGCTGTCGAATTATTTGGGAACATTGTCAAAGACTGTGTCTTTTTCTTTCCTTAAATCGCACCATTCCCTAAATTTTTAATAATAGTAATAATATATAAGCCACTAAAACGTCTTAAATATTCACTGACACGTCTTGGGTATTTCGAAATCGATCAATTTTCAAGTCCTTTGTAGATTTTTTAAAAAATATTTTTATATAAAAAGATAGACATACTGTTTATTTATTCCTGAGAATTCTCAAATCCTGTATCTTTTCTTTTCTTTATCTTTAATTAAATCTCACTGTTCTCTGACTGCCGTAAAATATTTTAAGAGCGACGCCAGCCATTTCGTTTAATAATTTCTTTATTCTGGACAGTAATAATGTCTAGCTTCTTCCTATCATTACAATGGGGGAATTCACCGTACAATGTGATAATGCAATTGTAGCAAAGCCAGATACCATTACTGTCGAGACAGAAACGTCCTGGGGCATCAGAAGATGTCAAGGTAAGTGGAACAAAAGGAAAATGTTGATAAATATCAATATTCGTAACGTATTTGAGCTTGTAGAAGCTTCGCGAATTAGAAGGCTTTCACGCTGTTGTGGACAATTTTTGGACCAGTGATTTTCAAAATTCAGTAATAGCTGGGTAAAATTAGGAATGTGATTGGAACAGAGTCTGAAGAAAAAATAAAAGAAAAAAATTACACTTATACGCAGAATCAGAAATAGATTGCTGAGGTTTTGAAAAATTCTAAACTCGCAAAACATCGTTGGCAAAAAAGTTAACCTGTTTGACCATCTTAAGTGAATCTATGAAAGAGCAATGTTAAAATGAGTGTGAGTTTTGTTTAACGGCATATCAGCCTCTGTGGGTTATTTAATGGCAAAAAGGTGGCGTTTTAAATTTACGTTTTGTTTTTGTTTGTTTTTTTTATGTTCGGTTATAGTGAGAAGGTTGATTTAGTGAGATTCTAATGAAAATTTTTGTTCTTATTCTTTCTTGTTTTAGAAAACTGAAAATGTCTTCTAGATTTGTATTCATAAATGTTTTACTGATAATTAATTTTTTCTTCCATAATGTGTTATGATAATATTTTTTTTTTCAAAAATGTATTGTTGATAATATTTTTCCTTCAAAAATGTATATTTTTCTATAAAAGTATATTTTTATATATATATATTTCTATGAAAGTGTATTTTTATACTTTCATGGTGTTTTTACCCCAGTTAGAGGGTTAACTATTTGCCCATAGCTGTGACCCTAATAGGTGCTACTACTCCGGCTCAGGGTGCACCTGATAACAACAGCAATTAAGAGGTGGTTCTATGCTCCTCACAACCTCCAAATCAGAAGTCTTGCTGCCGGATGCAGTTTACCGTCATGCCCAGGACCAATGTTAAAATGAATGACATTATTAAGAGACCGTGCATTGTAATGGACTGCGTCTTAGAATTAAAATCACAGATTCTCGCCCAATTTGTTACACTCAAGCACGCACAAATACTCTTGGGAAAGTACGAATCCATTTCTTATGTCCACAGCTATGGGTTAAATAACAAAACAGACTGTCTGGACCTGGTTGGTAACCATTCTAGAAATGATTACCCATTTCTGTTGAGCTTGGTCCAATAGTTGAGATGCATTTTTTTAATCATATCACCCCGAACAAGGCGAGAACGCCACTGATGTGCAGGGGGCTACATAAGAGTAAAAGGATTAGAGGAGATTGAGGAGAAGGACGAACCAGTTAGAAAGAAGCAAGAGAAGGTTGGGAATACAGATGTGATGACAGTTGCAAAGGTGAGAGAAAGGAAAGGATCTACAGGACAGTGTGGAAAGAAGTAGGGTCAAGTAGTTAAGAGATGAGAATTGACCTTGCATTTAAAGTCCTGGAGGTTGTAGCCGTCAGGAAAGCAAGAATAAGGAAGCGAGTTCCACAGGCGGGAAGTGCGGGAAAAGAAGCTGCATGAGTAGAACTGCCGTCTGCATTTCGTTGATCTAACTGTGAATGGGTGAGACCCAGTTGCCAGTCTGGTTGCATGAGTAAACATCTATTGCTGAGGCATCAGTGACTGAAGCTCGTTGGAACAGAAGCTATGGAAATATTTCCCATGAAAACTGATTTTTTCTTTTAAATAGTGTAAAGTTGAACAATCTGCTGCAAAGACATAGCCTTTACTAAGAGCTAAAATGGATAAAATGTCTGTGAGAGTTATGGTTAACAAGACAGAAAGGGACACGACATAGAGAAGAAAAAATGATGAATCCAACTGAGATGTGCTAACTGGGATTTTTTTTTTTATCATTTCACCCCAAGCAAAGCATTTCCACTGCCACTATTGCGCAGGGAGTTACTTAGAGGAAGGTGCTGAGAGAGTGATTAGATATCGGAAATATCAGAAGGAGGGTGACAGACGGGTAAGGAGGTACATAGAAAAGATGTTTGAGAGAACGGGAGCGAGTTAGTGTGTTAGGAGGTGTCTATTGACCTTACATTTAAACTCCTGGAGGTTGTAGCTGTCGTGGAAGTAGGCATGTGGAAGGGAATTCCATAGGCGGGAGGTTCGAGAAAAGAAGCTGTTGGAGTAGAAATTGCGGTTACATTTTATCGGCTTCATTGTGAAAGGGTGGGACCTAGTTGCTAATCTAGTATCGCGCAAATTCGTACCTAGGGGTCACCAGTGATCTAAGTTCATCGGAGCAGAAGCCGTGAAATTATTTATAGAAGAGGCACAGGGAAGCCACCTCACGCCGGTGAGAGAGTGACTGCAGGCGGTCTGCCAAGTCGGTATGCCAGAACTCTGAGAATGGTTTTGTTGATGTAGAAAGATGACATGAAGACATGACCCATAACCATTTGCCGTGCCCTACTCCTGATCATTGGGGCACCTCGACATGATGTAATGGATAGCAAGCCTGTCTCACTCGAACCTAATACAACTGACTTGTGACTTCGATCCTCAATGGGCACCCCATATTTCCTCAAAAGAAACATGAATGACTAGGCAGAAGAGTATCTCGCAGTAAGTTGCCATTATTTTCTACGGTTGACTGGTTGCCGACCAAGGCTACAGAACCCAACCTGTCCAGTTATTTAATCCATAACTGGAGGGAAGAGACGAATTAATACTTTTCCCAAGGGTATTTGCGCGTTAGTGAATGCAAGAAATTCAACTGGAATTCGAACACGGCTCCCCGATTTCTCGTTCCGAGTCGATATTCACTGTACCAGAACAAACATCTACAAAAAAATGTTTCCCCCTTTTTTGTTCACAAATATAGAGTAAATGACTGGATAAAAACGAAAACATTGATCTTACACTTAACTTGATTAACATAAATCGGGTAAGATTACAGATTAAAAACGCTTAATCTGTTCTCTTTTCTTGACACTTAACCCCTGCACCCACTAAGATTTGTTTGTTTGTTTGTTTCGAGGTTTAACGACCTATTTTTTTTTTATAAGCGTTTCACCCCGAGCAAGACATGTCACTGCCACTACTGCGCAGGGGGCTACGTAGAGTGGAGAAAGGATGATTAAATATAGGAAATGTCAGAGGGTGGGTGATAGGCGGGTAAGGATACCGAGAATGAGGGTTGGGTAGACGAGAGTGTTCTGAGAATATTTGGGATTTAGTGTGATAGGAGGTGTCTATTGACCCTACATTTAAACACCTGCAGATTGTAGCTGTCGGGAAAGCAGAGTTGTGGAAGGGAGTTCCACAGGCGGGAAGCGCGAGAAAAGAAGCTGTTGGAGTAGAATTTACGGTTACATCTTATTTGTTTAACTGTAAAAGGGTGGGACCTAGATGCTAATCTAGTATCTCGTGTAAATTCGTGATTAGGCGGCACCAGTGAACTAAGCTCATCGGAGCAGTAGCCATGATAGTACTTGTAGAAGAGGCACAGGGAAGCCACATCACGCCGGTGAGAGAGCGGCTGCAGCCGGTCTGCCAAGTCAGTATCAACCACGTTACAGATCCTCCTTTGTATTTTGTCAAGAAGCCCAAGGAGAGCAGCAGGGGCACCCGACCAGATATGGCAGCAATATTCAATACACGGGCGGATGGTAGATTTGTATATGTGCAGAATAGATTCAGGTGGGAAAAACTTCCGCAATCTTTATGGAATTATTTAAGGTCATAACCAATAATTTTTGGGTAAGGTTATTTTTAGAATATTTTTCTTTTCGAGTATCAAGATTCATTGGGATTTGTTTTTAAGAGCAGGGTCCCCAAGTCCTGCCCTTGTTATTTATCCCTAACTGGAGGGGTGGGACGGATTAATACCTTTCCCAAGAATACCAGTGCTTAAGTGAATGTAAGGTATTCAACTGGAATTCGAACTCGGTTCACCAATTTCTCTTTCCGAGCCGATATCCACTGCACCACAACGTACATCCGTCACTATAAGCTTACAGAACCTGGTATTCTCAAGCGGTCACCCATCTAAGTACTGACCAGGCTCAACGTTGCTTAACTTCGGTGATCGAGCGAGAACCGGTGTATTCAGCCTGATATGGCCGTAAGCACACACATCCGTCACTATACGCTTACAGCACCTGGTATCCCCAAGCGGTCACCCATCTAAGTACTGACCAGTCTCAGCGTTGCTTAACTTCGGTGATCGAGCGAGAACCGTTGTATTCAACCTGATGTGGCCGTAAGCCTGCATCCACTAAGAAGTGGATTAGTTATCCATCCCAGAAGACAGACATACTTGGATAGAACTAGGATACTAATGGGCAGCCATAAATATGGTTTCTATAAATTACCATTAGAAATCACTGTTACTTGTTGCTACTTTGAATCCTTGATCATGTCATCTTTTTTTTCATACTTACATTAAATAAAATATAACGGTCTTTTTTAAACTGACCGAATGCACCGGTGAACTGAAGCCCAGACATGGATGAATTCAAGAGGTCAGTGGTAATAGTGGATACCATGCAGCAAAAGAAGATCTGCCAGGATAAAGTTGTTGTCCAGAAAGATGAAACTTCCTCCATTGAGAAAAGTAGGCCCCCGACAGGAGCTCCAAATGCCGATGCCACGCCTGCGGCGACGCCAGCCGAAATGAAATTTCGCCTGAAAAAAAAAAGTACAAGATACAAAAATAAATAAAAAGTTTCTTTGGTCAAAGATCAGTCAGTCAATTAAGTGCCATACGTGATACACGCTTCGGCGATCATGTCTCGAAAGTGACATGGCCGACTGGGCAGAAGATTATCCCGCAGTAGGTTGCCATTGCTTTCTGCGGTAGACTGGTCGCCGACCAAGTCTACAAAACCCAATCTGTCATGTAATTTGTCTTATAGCTAGAAGAAGAAGAGATGTATTATATTATTACGTAGTAATTAGTGGGGGTTCAGTTTATTACTTCATAATAATAGAAAACCGATCCCCCACTATATGACCATTAGTAACCCTAATCATGTTTCCAACTATTATATTCAGTCAGCCAGTTAAGTGCCATACGTGATACACGCTTGGGCGATCATGTCTCGAAAGTGACATGGCCGACTGGGCAGAAGATTATCCCGCAGTAGGTTGCCATTGCTTTCTGCGGTAGACTGGTTGGCAACCAAGGCTATAGAACCAAATATCTCATGTTATGTGTCTCATAGCTAGAGGGAGAAGAAATGCATTTTATAGTAATTAGTGGGGGATCAGTTTATTACTTCATAACAATAGAAAAACGATCACCCACTTTATGACCAGTAGAAGCCTTAATCATGATTCCAACTATTATATTCAATCAGTCAGTTAAGTGCCATACGTGATACACGCTTCGGCGATCATGTCTCGAAAATGACATGGCCGACTGAGCAGAAAATTATCCCGCAGTAGGTTGCCATTGCTTTCTGCGGTAGACTGGTTGCCGACCAAGGCTACAGAACCCAATCTGTCCTATTATTTAACCCATAACTGGAAGGAAGAGACGGATTAATACCTTTCCCAAGGGTATTTGTACGTAAGTGAATGCAATGAATTCGGCTGGAATTCGAACTCGGCTCCCAGATTTCACGTTCTGAGCCGATATCCAATGCACCACAAAGCACATCCGCTCTACTGAGTGTACGATAGTAAAATATCTATTCTTAGCACCTTTGTTTCAGAAGATTGTCTCCCAATGAATTGAAAGGAAGGACTGAACACTACTTTAAAAAAGAAATGGGCAAATGTGTTTGATTATTAAACGAGGTAGTTTGAATAAGCTTGGGGAGGTCTGAAATGTCTCCCTAACTTCTAATCATCACCACTATCATCATTATCATCTCTCCTATGACCGGAAGTGGTCTCCAGGTTAAAGATTGCTGATGTATCTATTCATGCGTTGTATTTTCCCCACATTAAAAAAGCCCTTGTGTCACATCTCTCTCAAATGGGGGAGAAGAGTAAATACCTTCATGCGTTGTGTGTCTTTGCCAAGTATACCTGACAAAACCAGCGCCTCTCCAGATTAAACCGAATTAAGTATCCTCTTCTCAAACTTGTATGCTCACCTTGGTCACAGCTCCATGGTTCCATCGATGGGAAAAAATCTACCTTGACCAGTCTACAAAAACTTTAACCTTGCGATTCTTGTCATCACTGCATATATATCTATGGAGCCCAGTTAAACCCATTGTGTTAGATGCTTGTTGACACAAGAAAGGTCATACACCCTTTTACCAGGTTGTTTTTAATTATACCGGATATCTAGCCACCCTGCTCGCCTGAAGCAGCTAGTGGGGGAACCAGTTTCGACAATGTAGCATGTACCAGCAGCACTCACAGAGTGACCTGACACCTTCTATTAGACACGTAATGGGTAACGAGATTTGTGTACATTTATTTTAGGGTTCTTTCAGTAACCCTACCTTGAGTGGCTCTTTGGCGTTGTATTAAATGTATTTTCACATAGCATTACTCCCGTAGTGAAGATGAAGAACATTGTAAAAGTCAGTAAAAATTTGTAACACAGAAAAAGAAAGGTTCAGAAAATTTGATTCAATCTATGTGATGACTAGACACTTGTATCCAAGTGTTCCTGTCTACTACAATGACTAGCCAATCCTTGTCACAGACACATGCTCATAAACATTTGTGTTTGTTCATCACCCACGGAGCCCACCTATGGCTTATACTTCAACTATGGTGAGCGGACTTTAGTTACGGATTCAGGGAGGGAGTCCATTTTCTGGGGTGATCAACAGTCTGTACAAAGCCAGGACGCTAACTCTCTCAGCCACGATTACTTTTGAATTCTAGCTTTCATGATTTCAACCATCGACGGCTTGTTCCGTCTCGCCAATTTTACTCACAAGGCTTGAGTCAACCTGTGGTACAGTTTTCAGGTACCAAACGCTGCGATCGCCTCCCTAGGTCAATAACATCATTAAGTCACATTTCTAAATCGACCATGATGAGATTCGAAATCGGGTCACCTTGAAGAAAAGCGAACGTGCTGACCACTCAGACACTTGATTCTATCAATAACACCCGGTTGAATTTTTTTAAAAAGAGTTAATGAACACATTTTTAAAATAAAATCGAAGTTGTTTATTCATTAAAAACGAACTGTTTCCAATGTAGTTTTAAAGTACGTATATTTTAGCAGCATTTTTTTTTTATTTTAAACAAGTTGTGTCAAACGATAGAAACAAGATAGTCTTATATATTTTCTTTTGAATTTTTTCATATTTTCTGATTAGGCTTTTTATTTCCGAATTATATTTGTATAAAAGTTGTCCAAAGGTTGTCCTAGTACTTACGAACATCATCGTTCATCATCAGGGATTATTTTACCGTTTAAAAATAATATATTGAATTATATTGCCTTGTAGCAGGAAAAGTGTTACAACATTTTTTTAAAAATAAATAAATGTTATGAATATTTTTTAAAAATTCAAAGGCAGTAATAATGTAAACAACATAAAAAGAAATCTAGTTTTAATAAATTATTGTTAATTTTAATAAATAATTTTTATAAATTACGTTTTGGTTCAAAAGGGCACTGTTTCTTTTTCATATCAATAAACTCAAAAACATGGAGTCATTATCGGTTAGAATAAAAACACGAAAGTTCAATGTATTTCCATGTTTAGAGATTAAAACTTGTGTTTCGTGATCTCTGTTGGGATCAAAAGAGCCAATAATAATTTCAACACCATTATTTTTCATTCAAAACCTTTTTGCCTGATATTGAGAAACGCATTTTAAGAGGTATTCTCGTTTTTTTTTTTTTTGTTTTTTTTTTTTCATTATACAAAAAGGTTAAAGCCAATGTTTAACGCAGGAGTGAAAGAGTTGATGTGTAATTAATTTAAAACAGTTTATTGTTTTTCATTTTTGCATTTGATTTGTTTTTTGCATAATTTTGTTTGTTTTTTTCCTTAAATGTTTGTATTTATTGATTTCTTTCTAAAAGAATGTTAATCCGTTCCCACCTGTCGTTAGACCCCAATGCGTTATTTATTAAGTCAGTTAACTTCTTTTTTTTTCATTTTCAGAAAGCCAATTTTTAATGGAGAATATTTTTCGTTGTTCTTTTTTTTAATTATAGCTCTAAATTTACCAACCGCCACAAAATACCAACAATAATGATTTCAGTGCGTCTTTTGAAAGAGAATAGACATAATAATAATAATAATTTTGCATTTAACCCTTTCACGTTTCTTAATCAGTTGACCGCAATCAAGGAGACAATGAATGACTATTATGTTTAATCATGAACCGTTCTAAACATCGTATTTTGGCTTTAATTTCAGGTGAATTCATTGTCTCTAATAACACTACAACCACACAACTAAATCGTCCATAGAAAACTAATGTAGTGTATCAATTTACATGCACGTTCAGAGATTGTATCTCTGGTACTAATAATAAACCCACTACATATATTGGTTTTACTACAACCACGCACTCCCGTAGACCTACCTGTCACCCTTCTGATCAGAGTTCAATTAAACAATATTTCTTAAAAAAAACATAGCCATGTAGGTAATATTAGACAGATTTTAGTCAACAACACAATAATCCTCACTCATACACACAGTAAAAAAAACCTTCAGATATTAAAGGCCATATACACTAAAACAAAACAACCCACACTTAATAAAATCACGATTAAATCTGGTCATAGCACATTACATTGCATTTAAATATATGGTTCTGTTAACATTTTGAGCTCTCACAAGGTGTGACGTCATAGGACCGCGTTACAAATTTGCGAACTACGTTTGCTATTTGATAACCGTTATCGTTGTTTATCAAAGTTTTATGCCAACACAAGATAAAATCGTCGCTGGTGGTGGATATTTTTATGTTAACGTCCCTATAACCTCTCTGAAGCTTAGAACCAACATAATAAAGAAATATCCAAATATTGGAAAAGTGTTGTCTTTATTTTTACCTGAAATTAAAGCCAAAATACAATGTTTAGAACGGCTTATGATTAAACATAATAGACATTCATTGTCTCTTATATTTAAAAGTATATGTTTAGAAAATATCTGCTGCCTCGATTCAATATATATATATATATATATATATATATATATATATATATATATATATATATATATAACCTTATTTATAAATGGAATTTAGTCTCTGTGTGTGTCTGTGTCTGTGTGTCCGTTACCTATAGACGCCGAAACGGCTGAACCGATTTTCTTCAAAATTTACTCAGTTTTACTATAAGCGACTGCAAGTGTTCTTAGCTAGGTTTTGTGTCGTGGAGTGATTCGATTTTAATCAAGTATGATACACTCAAAGACAAAGTCATAAGAAATGATATTCAGAAGTTTCAAGGTTGCAGTTCTTACAATAGTGCAGAAAATTTGATCTCAATACCAGGAAATCAAAATTTGACTGACATTAATTCATTTTTCTTTCAATCTACGGTTTCGCTTTAACTGGAAACAACTATTGCTTTTTAGTCATTCATGCTAACGTCCAAAGTGTCTGAGCTCCAGGACCATGGATTAGTTTTAAAGCTTTCATTACACCCGAGCAACGCCGGGCTATACCGCTAGTATATATATATATATATATATATATATATATATATATATATATATATATATAATGTTCTGGCGTGCAAAAGTTTTTTTTTTCACGTAAATTAATTACTTTTGTTAATTTTAACCTTTAAATCGGGAGTGATTAGCGGTTTGCTTTACTCAGTACATTTCAAGATCTTTGACAGCCAGAAGAGAAGTTGCTCTCTTTTCGTCAATACTGCATGGTGGATGATAGATTATCTTAAGTTTTGTGATACTGAAAATAGACCATACAAATATACTGGGCTACAAGCAAAATTTTCACCGTTGAACTCTTTTTTTAAGTTAAATATATTTTTTCTCACAAAGTGATCTTTATTATTGCAGAAAGTACAAAATAGTCAATTTATGGCGTTACTAAACAGTTGTTGGTTTTGGCTCGAATAAAAGCCCCAATTTCATGTGACATTGTACGAAACGAGTTTAAGACTTTCTCATTGGGAATTTCTTCTATTCTTCTTACAAGTAATCCCAAAGTTCTTGGAGAATTTTATGTTTTTTTGATGGAACAATTGTTTTTTTCACTTCTCATCAGAAGGGTACAATTACACTTAGATCAATACTTTGTGCTGAAGAGTCTTCCAAAAGCTGAACATGTGTGGCAAGGGTAACCGCTATGATAAAATATTTCTCTATCTTGGAAGTCTGATAGAAGATTCCTAAACCCAATCGCTCCTAGTAAAGCATTGGCCAACGACGTTCTCTCGCCATCGACTCGGCGGTCGTCGATGCTTTTGTAATTTGCCTTTTTCAAAAGTAGGGGTGCTGACCCAACGCAAACTTCTTTATCCTCCGGGTGAGGCTGGTAGAAGATTTCACTGTTTAGCTTTCTATCAAATTATACCAATTTTCTTTTATCTTCGACTAGCAGTATAGCCCGGTGTTGCTCGGATGTAATGAAAGCTTTAAAACTAACCCATGTTCCTGGAGCTCAGACTCTTTGGACGTTGGCACGAAAGACAAAAAAGCAAGAGTTGTCTCCAGTTAAAGCGAAACCGTAGACTGAAAGAAAAATGAATGGATGTAAGTCAAATTTTGATTTCCTGCTATCGATATCAAATAAGTTTTTTTCGTCGTAAACTGAATTTTGAAGACTAAATAAATCCTCTGAGTAAATGGTATCATGGCTGAGACTAAGAACTATAATTACTTAGAGCCAAACACGAAGCAAAAACTAAAATAAAGGGCTGAAAAATATACAGACATACAGACAGATAAACAGACACATACACAAATATCTTGCCTTATATATATATATATATATCGATTTTCTGCACTATTGTAAGAACTGCAACCTTGAAACTTCTAAATATCGTTTCTTATGTCATTGTCTATGAGTGTATCAAATTTGATTAAAATCAGACCACTCCTTCTATAACCCGATTTTTTCGATTATCGATTTTCGATATTTATCTGGGGTACCTCGACACAAAACCTAACTAAGAACACTCGCAGACGCTTATAGTACAACTATGTAAATGTTCAAGAAAATCATTTCAGCCGTTTCGGACTCTATACATAACGGACACTTGAAACCTTGAAACTTCTAAATATCGTTTCATAAATATCTATACATAACATATAAATATCTATACATAACGGACACTTGAAACCTTGAAACTTCTAAATATCGTTTCTTATGTCATTGTCTATGAGTGTATCAAATTTGATTAAAATCAGACCACTCCTTCTATAACCCGATTTTTTCGATTATCGATTTTCGATATTTATCTGGGGTACCTCGACACAAAACCTAACTAAGAACACTCGCAGACGCTTATAGTACAACTATGTAAATGTTCAAGAAAATCATTTCAGCCGTTTCGGACTCTATACATAACGGACACTTGAAACCTTGAAACTTCTAAATATCGTTTCATAAATATCTATACATAACATATAAATATCTATACATAACGGACACTTGAAACCTTGAAACTTCTAAATATCGTTTCTTATGTCATTGTCTATGAGTGTATCAAATTTGATTAAAATCAGACCACTCCTTCTATAACCCGATTTTTTCGATTATCGATTTTCGATATTTATCTGGGGTACCTCGACACAAAACCTAACTAAGAACACTCGCAGACGCTTATAGTACAACTATGTAAATGTTCAAGAAAATCATTTCAGCCGTTTCGGACTCTATACATAACGGACACTTGAAACCTTGAAACTTCTAAATATCGTTTCATAAATATCTACACATAACATATAAATATCTATACATAACGGACACTTGAAACCTTGAAACTTCTAAATATCGTTTCTTATGTCATTGTCTATGAGTGTATCAAATTTGATTAAAATCAGACCACTCCTTCTATAACCCGATTTTTTCGATTATCGATTTTCGATATTTATCTGTTGTACCTCGACACAAAACCTAACTAAGAACACTCGCAGACGCTTATAGTACAACTATGTAAATGTTCAAGAAAATCATTTCAGCCGTTTCGGACTCTATACATAACGGACACACACACACACACACACACACACACAAAGTTCCATTTATAAAATAAGTTTAGATTTAGATTAGATTAGATTTCGATACAGCACCGCACCGTTACCTGTCTACTCATAGATTCTACCGTCTTTGTGATGTATCTTGTATTTGTCAATTTCCCTTCATGGTCTCAATATATTTTCTTGGATTACTATGTAATTCTGTTTTGCATTTGTCATTAAAATGACTTTTTCTCCAATTTTCAATAACCGAGGTCAGATGTACTTCAAATTCAAGTATTTTTGGTTAATGATATATATATATATATATATATATATATATATATTTTTGCTGGGACTAAAACAAAACTAAGTATTATGAAACAGGACAATTTCACTAGAAACTAGGAAGAGATTACTGGATTGCTACGTGCTGTCCGTCCTTCAATATGGCAGTGAATGCTGGACAATATCATCAACTTGAAGCAACTGAAATATGGTTCTACAGAAGGATGCTGCGGATATCATGAAACGAGCATGTGAGCAATGATGAGGTCTTGGAAATGATGGAAACAAAAAGGAAATTAATACTGAGCATCAGGAAGAGACAGCTGAAGTTCCTGGGACACGCAATGAGGAAAGAGGGCTTGGAGAATCTGATACTAACAGGCCAGATAGAGGGAAAAACAGACAGAGGAAAGCAACGGATAACGTATTTGAAGGACTTAATCAGGTGGATGACGAAACGAGAATTGCATGGTGTAACAGAAGGCGTGCTCAGAGCCACCAGGGATAGGGAAAAGTGGAAGGCCATGATCGCCTACGTCCTGAAGGAACAAGGCACATAGAAGTAGATGATATAGATATATATACAATATATATATATATATACAGATATAATCATAATCAGCAACAAGTTCCGCTAATGAAGACGACAATAAGCACCCTTGAGCAAAATAATTAAAAAAACTGCTTTAGTTTCTTTTTATTACAATATGATATATAAAGAGCAAATACATAAATATATATATATATGTATGTGTGTGTGCGTGTGTGTGTGTGTATGTGCGTGTGTGTGTATGTGTGTGTGTGTCATTTCACCCCAAACACGTAAAAAAGTCACTAACACTAAGAGATTACTAAGTGTGATAGAATATGAGAACTTCAACAAGGAAATAGAATACAAGAACAGGAATTAAGAAGACAGAAGATAACGATTAACATTTTATTTAAATTTTTGAAGATCAAAGTTACTAAGAAACGGGAAGCCGAAAGGAGATTTCCACAAGCGACAAGTGCCCGAGAAAAAATGGTTTGCATACAAATTCCGGTTACGTATAGCCATTTCATTTGCAAAATAAAGAGACCTTACTGCCAAACTAGTTGCCGATGTTAAGTGCCGTACGTGACACACGTTTGGGTGATCATGTCTCGAAAGAGACACAACTGACTAGGCAGAAGAGTTTCCCGAAATAAGTTGTTATTACTTTCTGCAGTAGACAACTTGTCAACCAAATCTATAGAACCCATCTCTTCTGCTATTTAAAGCCCAGTTTGGCAGAGAAGAGACGGATTGATATCTTTTCCAAGGGTATTTGTGCGTAAGTGAATGATACTAATTTGACCGGAATTCGAAATCGGCTCTCCTTTATTATTCGGAGCCGATATCCATTACACCAGAACGCACTGCAATTAAATTCATAAACTTCATCAGGACAATTACAATAAAATATAATTACAGAGAGAGAAGCTGCGTTATGGTAGTGAGAAAGTCATTTTAACCGAGATTCATGGTCAGGACCAATAACATTGCAGATTATTTTATCAAGAATTTTAAAATAAACAGGAGGGGCACTAGACCAGATACAACGAATATTGGAGTATTAGATGTATTAGATAGAATCTGACAAGAAGAATTTTCTAGTACGACATAGTGAAGTAACCTTCTTCGCAGCAGAGTTTGTTTTTTCCAAGCAAGGCGGTACCGCCACTGGTGCGCAGGGGGGCTACATAAGAGAAGAGTGAAAGTTTAAGCAGGAGGAGAGCGAAGAGAAAGACGATCCGGTTATAGTGGGTGTCAGAGAAAGGGCAGTAGAAAGATAGGAATATCCGTGCGAAGACAGTTGCGAAAGTAGAGTGAGAAAAGAAAAAAAAGCAAAATACACGGGGTAATGGAGAAAGGACGAGAGAAGTACTGGAGTCAAGTGGATAAGAGATGGGAATTGACATTGCATTTAAATTTTTGGAGATTGTTGGTGTTGTTGGATCTCCCCTTTGTATATGATAATGGACTCGACTGAGTATACATATATTCCTGCCATAGAGAGAACAGCAGTTGCTGCCATAGAGTGGAGAGAGAGAGTATTCGTAGAAATCCGTTACTATTATCGGAGAATACCGGAACTGATACGTAAGCTACCGAGAGATACTGAAGTTACCCACAGACTATCGTATCAGAAGTCAGACTAGCTCTGAGCTCTACTCGGCTAGAATAATATATATATATATATATATATATATATATATACGGATATACTATTACCAACGACTTCACTTCAAGACATGTATATATTTATTTCCTACTAATAGTATTTCTGGATTTACTAACCCGCGTTCAAGTTTGTATATTACGTTCAATATAACCTACTTTTCTATCTCAATATTTGTTTTGTTGTTCATTATTTTGTGCGATTCCTCACCTGGAATCCACAACACAAACAAATACATTTTAGTTTTTTGTTTTAGTTCTTTTATTTTGTAAGTGATATTTGAGCTATAAATGTGACATTGTATTTAATTAAATTTTAGAGTACCGGAATTGATAAGTAAGTTACCGAGAGATACCGAAGTTACCCAGAGACTACCGCATCAGAAGTCAGACTAGCTTTTAGCTCCACTCACCTAGAATAATATACACGGATATGTTATTTCCAACAACCTCACTTCAAGATTTGTATATATTTATTTCTTACTAATAGTATTTCTGGATTTACTAGACGGCGTTCAAGTTTTTATATTACGTTCAATATAACCTACTTTTGTATCTCCATATTTGTTTTGTTGTTCATTATTTTGTGCGGTTCCTCACCCGGAATCCAGAACAAATTGGCGACGAAGATTCGTACACAAGTCGCCACAACAGTTGGCGTCAGGGAAACAAGTATACGGAAGGGAGTTCCACGGGCAGGAAGTGCTGGAAAAGTAAGATGATAAAGTAGAAGTGGCTGCTGCATTTGGTTGATTTAACTGTAAAAGGGTGTGACCTTGTTGCTAGTCTGGTTACTCCAGAAAATTCTTGTGAAGAGGCCGTCAGTGAGCTAAGCTTGTCGGGGCAGAAAACATGAAAATATTTGTAGAATAGACAGAAGGAAGCCACGTACCGCCGGTGAGAAAGTGGCTGGAGTCGAGCTGCCAGGTCGGGAACGATTACATTACAGATTCTCCTTTGGAGCCTGTTGAGAACTCTGATATAAGTAACAGGGGCTCTCGACCAGATATAACAACGGTATTCAATGCACAGTCGGATGAGTGGTTTATAGATATGCAAGATGGACTCAGGCGGAAAAAACTACCTGGTCCGACACAGTGACCCGACCTTCCTAACAGTGGATTTAGCTATTGATTCAATGTAAAGCTTCCACTTGAGTTCGGAAGCGAGGGTGAGGCCGAGGAGGCGCAGTGTATTGCTTTCAAGGAGACTCGCTTGGTTCATATTTATGGGGGTTAGGAGTGACTGCCTGTTGTAATTGGCAGATAACAGCTTCGTTTTAAAATTTACAAACCATTTCTTACCCCAGTCTACCACTGACTGGAGATCCTTCTCAATGTCAGCAGCGAGGTTCTAGCAATTGATTCAATATAATCTTTTCACTTCATGTTAGTGAAAAAAGTTATCTTGAAACAGCGCAATGACTCACTCACGTAGAGATGACATCAACTATACTGATGGAGGGCAAAAACGCTTCTCGCAGACGATTAATAGAAAGCGGTTTCGATTTGGATGTGTTACAATTAACAAGTCATTCATTGCCCCTGTTAACAACAGACTGTAGGCCATTTATGAGATCAACTGTCAATTTGACTTTACATTGGTCAACATGATCGTTGGTGCCAAGAGACAAAACAAGTTTTTTTTAGAAAATAGATTATTTCAGATGGCTGACATTAATTTCCCGTTCTACCTGAAAATTTATGGACTTCAACGATATTTAATAACTAAATATGGCGATCAGCTAAGATCATAAATTGATCTTTTTTTAAAATGAGGCATTTCTGTACAGCAATAACTGTTGCCGACCAAGAAAAAGTAAAGCCATTTTCAGATTCAGCGCTCTCAAATTAGCTAATGAAAATGTTTAGTGTCCCGAAACAATTTCAATGATTTTGTTTCGTTTTGTTTTGTTTTACCAGTGTTTTCGAGAAAGATATTAAAATAATCAAGAACCTCTACTGGCAGCAGAATATGGACATGAAACGACTTCAGCAGATATACAAAGATACAAAGGCGTGTAAGAACAGTTTTTTTTTGTGTGTGTGTTTTTTTAACCGGATCTATTTAACTTGTACAGCAAGATTATTCTGAGGACCCTAGAAGTCATGCCAGGATTCATCATTGGCAGCCTCCATCTGAACAATATAAGATACGCAGACGACACACTGCTGATAGCAGACACGGAAAGAAAACTACAAGGCCTACTACAAAAGGCAGCTGAAGAAAGAGGAAAGAAAGGACTAAAAATAAACTACAAGAAAACCGAATACATGGTCATCAGGGAAAAAAAGGAGCTCAAAATGTCAACAATAGATGGCTGGGTACTAAAATCAAGAAGGTACAAAAATTTAAATACCTGGGAAGTGTCCTAACAGAGGACGGAAATGCGACACTGAGATCCGAAGGTGAACTGTCATGGCTGAGGATGCATTCCAGAAACGGAGTCAAATATACAGAGACAGGAAAATTTTGCTAGGAACAAAGAAGAGAGTAATGGATTTGTTTGGAATGGTATGAATCTATCTCTTTTCCGCCCCCTGCTATGGGTAAATAACTGGACAGACTGGGTGGCAAAAGGTCTTGGATAAAGAAAAACTTTTTTTTTTCAATCCAGTGTCCTAGAAGCCCAAAATGCAAACTACAGGATAAGGATATTCAAATCAAAGCCGGTGCAGAAATTTAAATGCCTGGGAAGTGTTCTAATAGAGGACGGAAAGTGTGACACCGAGATCCGAAGGTGAATTGTCATGGCTAAGGATGCATTCCAGACGCCGAGTAGAATATTGAGAGACAAAACATTCGCTAGAAACAAAGAAGAGAATACTTGATTGCTATGTGATGACTGTTCTTCAATATGGCAGTTAACGTTGAACAATCTCATCAAAGATGAAAGAGAGACTTGAAGCAACTGAAATTTAGTCCTACAGAAGGACTCTAAAGATACTATGGGCCAAGCATTTGAGCAATGACGATGGTTTTGGAGTGGGTAGACAGGAAAATAAAGCTAATACTTAACATCAGGTTAAATTTCTTGGAACATGTAACGTGGAAGTATGGATTAGGGAATCTGATGCTAGCAGGGGAGATAGAGGAAAAGAGAGACAGGGGAAATATAATTGAAAGGCTTGAGCAAGTGGTTGGCGAAGCGGGGTTTGGATAGGGTAACGGATGTGCGTTGTGGTACATTGGATATCGGCGCGGAACGAGAAATCGGGGAGCCGAGTTCGAATTCCAGCTGAATTCATTGCATTCACTTACGCGCAAATACCTTGGGAAAGGTATTAATCCGTCTATTTCTTCCAGTTATGGGTTAAATAGCAGGACAAATTGGTTTCTATAGCCTTGGTCGGCAACCAGTCTACCGCGGAAAGTGATGGCAACCTACTGCGGGATAATCTTCTGCCCAGTCAGTCATGTCTCTTTCGAGACATGATCGCCCAAAGCGTGTATCACGTATGGCACTTAACTGACTGACTGAATATAATAGTTGGAAACATAATTAAAACTTCTACTGGACATCAAGTGGGGGGTCGGTTTTCTATTGTTATGAAGTAATAAACTGATCCCCCACTAATTATACTTAATATAATAATGGAATATAATCTATCTCTTCTCCCTCCAGCTATGAGACAAATGGCAGGACAGATTGGGTTTTATAGCCTTGGTCGGCAACCAGTCTACCGCAGAAAGCAATGGCAACCTACTGCGGGATGATCTTCTGCCCAGTCAGTCATGTCTCTTTCGAGACATGATCGCCCAAGTGTGTATCACGTATGGCACTTAACTGACTGACTGAACAGGAGAAAGCGTGCTTAGAGCAGCTAGGGATAGGGAAAAGTGGAGGGCTATGACTGCCTATGTTCTGAAAGAACTCGCTACATAAATAAGCAGAAGTTATTGTTATGGTGAAACACGCCTATTCATCAGATAATGGACTCCCCCTCCTATATTAATAAGAGTTAACAAGAAGTTCTTAGGGAGTTCTTAGACGTTATAGAGAGTTCTTTAGAGTTCTATTGGAGTTCAGTAGAACTACAAGGCAGTTGATATCAGTCGACTAATACTAAGGAGTCAGCTTTCAGTGGAAGATTACCAAGTTCCTAACATTTTGGGTACGTTAAGTCGATTAGCAACCGACATAGCACGATTATAACTTTCAGTGCGAAAACTACTCCACAACAGTTATCGAATTGATCAGACTTATTATAAAAAAAGAGGTAAATGGTTGTTACATTATAGATACCGAATTGAGAACTGATACCATCAGGAAATTACTTTATAAAAATAAGATACAACGTATGTCCAAAGAAGAGATCCCTGAGGACCACCTGCATTTATGAAAAAAGATCTAGAAGAGTGGACCTTCAAGATGACTGTCATTTTGCGATCCGATAAGAAAGATTAAATCAGTTCACAAAACCGGACAGAAATCATATAAACTTTCAACTTCTAAGAATAATAACAGTATGCTAAACACTGTCAAATGCTTTCAAGATATGCAAAGCAGTAGTCCGAGCTTCATCATTCTTATCTAAAGGTTGATGCTCTCAAAAATAATCATTAACACATCAGCAATTCTAGAGAAATGAAATCTCTATTGCTTGTGTGACAAAAAACCGTACAAGGTGAGACGATTAACTAATTCAATATGAAACACGCTTTGGGCGATCATGTCTTAAAAGAGGCATGACTGACTGGACAGAAGATTATCCCGCAGTTGGTTGCCATTGCATTCTGTGGTAGACTGGCTGCTAGACAAGGCTATAGAACCCAATATGTCCTATTATTTGTCTCATAACTAGAGGGAGAAGAGATATATTATTTTATTATGTAGTGGGGGATCAGTTTATTACTTCATTAGTGGGGGATCAGTTTATTACTTCATAACAATAGAAAATCTATCCCCCACTTTGCGACCAGTAGAAGCCTTAATCATGATTATATTCAATCAGTCAGTTAAGTGCTATATGTGATACACGATTTGAACGATCATGTCTCGAAATAGACATGACAGACTGGGTAGAAGATTATCCCGCAGTTGGTTGCGATTGCTTTCTGCGGTAGACTGGTTGCCAGACAAGGCTATAGAACCCAATCTGTCCTATATTTTAATCCATAACTGGAGGGAAAAGAAGTATTAATACCTTTCCCAATGGTATTTGTGCGTAAGTGAATGCCATGAATTCAGCTGGAATTCGAACACAGCCCCACGATTTGTCGTTCCGAGTCGATATCCACTGCACCACATCCGTCTCTCGTACTTTGCCAAAAAGTGGTAGAAGGCTAACAAACAGATAGTTAGAAAGACCAGACGGTTTGTCTATGTTCTTAAAGAAAAGAAAGATTTCCAAACCTATTAAATGTCTTCGTGATACCCGAATCAAAGAACCCGAGCTTCGCTACTCTTATCTCAAGCTATAATCGTTACCACATCATCTGTTGACCTAGAGTAGCGAAAGCAATATTCCTTATCTGAAAGAAGACATTACAAGATGAGATGCTTAAGTAATTCAGTGTTGATTATTGTCATGGCGGCATCGCCGACAGACTGAATGAACTCTTCCAACCATTACATATACCTCCCCCTCACAAGAGGTGAGAGGGATTAGCCTGAGGGGAGTGCCCCCAGAGCGGACCGAAATTAGCCGAGAGTCAGTCTACGAACACTGTTACCTTAACAACCATTACGAGTCCCCGTTCTAAGGCCGAGGGTCAAATCATAGTATTCCACACTAACTCGTATTATCATTCCTACTAACCAAGTTGTCTGTCAACCATTACAGGCAACCTCTCCTGCCTCCCATAAGCATGGACCAAGCGATTCTCCCGGAGAGTAATACACTACGCCTCCTCGGACTTACCCTGTCCTCAGACCTCAAATGGAATCACTATATTGAATCCATAGCAAAATCTACTGCTAAGAAGGTAGGGTCACTATGTCGATCCAGGTTGTTTTTTCCACCTGAATCCATCCTGCATATATACAAGTCAACCATCCGTCCGTGCATGGAGTACTGCTGCCATTTATGGTCAGGTGCCCCTGCCGCTCTCTTCAGTGTTCTTGACAGGCTCCAAAGGAGAGTCTGTAATGTGATAGGTACTGATCTGGCGACTCGACTGCAGCCACTTCCCCATCGTCGAAATGTGGCCTCCCTTTGTCTGTTCTATAAATACGTTCATGGCTTCTGCTCAGACGAACTTAAGTCACTGATGCCTCCTCAACAGGTGTTTACTCGTGCAACCAGACTGGCAACTGGGTCCCACCCATTCACAGTCAGGTTAGCCAAATGCAGACAACAATTCTACTCCTGCAGTTTCTTCTCTCGCACTTCCCGCCTGTGGAACTCGCTCCCGTATTCTTGCTTTCCTGACGGCTACAACCCCCAGAAATTTAAATGCAAAGTCAATACTCATCTACTAACCACTGGACTCTAGCTCTCTCCCCACCCCCGTATAACCTTCCCTTTCTCTCCACCTATGTATCTGTCATGGCCCCTGCTTTCTCAGCTTTCTATTGTTCCTTTGTAACTAGTTTGTACTCCTAACTCTTTTGTAATTAATCTTTTTACATTTATGTAACCCTCCCCCCACACATCAGTGGCGTTTCTGCCTTACTCGGGGTGAAATGATTAAAAAAAAAAAGTTCCAAGTATTGTATATTTTCTGGATTTAATATATATTCGTATTTTTCTATTTGGTTGTTTATGCGTTATTCTTATTGGTCCTTTAACCAAGTGCACGACAGTTATGGTCTCTAGCACTCTGACAAAAAGCGGTAAATTGATAATAAGCCGATAGTTATAAAGGTCAGATGAGTTATTTGAGTTCTTAAAGACAGGAACTGCAAAAAAGAAATTTCCAACAAGCATGAAAGCAAGAAGCAACAAGACATTTAATGTAAACTTTAGAAAGTGTCCCTAAAGGCTCTAGTCTAGGTTCTATTCTTTTCCTTATTAACATTAACGATCTCCCCGATGTAATAAGATCCCAAGTAAGCATATACGCTGACGACACTGACAAAATCTGCCGAGGCTGACAAAGCAAACCTCGCTGCCTTGAAAAGGACCTCCGTTCCGTGGCGGAATTGGGTAGGAAATGGCTCGTGAATTTGAATGCTTCCAAAACGAAGCTGCTATCTATTAACCATGACAGACAATCGCTCCTACCCCCCATTAGCATGGATCAGGCTAGTCTCCCTGAAAGCAAAACACTGCGCCTCCTCGGCTTAACTCTCACAACAAACCTCAAGTGGAATGACTATATAGAATCCATAGCTAAATCCACTGCTAGGAAAGTTGGTTCTTTGTGTAAAACTAGGAAGTTTCTTCCGCATGAAACAATCCTGCACATATATCAATCTATCACCCGCCCATGCATTGAATACTGCTGCTCTATCTAGTCAGGTGCTCCTGCTATCCTCCTAGGTGACCTTGACAAAATCCAACGGAGAATCTGTAATGTGATAGATTCCGACTTGACAGCTCAGATACAGTCACTTTCTCACCGGCGCAATGTGGTTTCCCTGTGTCTCTTCTACAAATACTTTTACGGCTTCTGCTCCGATAAACCTAGCTCACTGGTGCCCTCTATATAACAAAATTTACTCGAGCTACAAGATTAGCAACTAGGTCCCACCCTTTTACTGTGAAACCAATAAATTGTAAACGCAAATTCTACTCCCTCAGCTTCTTTTCTCGCATTTCCCGCCTGTGGAATTCCCTTCCATTTACTTGCTTTCCCGACGGCTATAAATTCCAAGAATTTAAATGTAAAGTCAATAGTCATTTCCTATCTCACTAACTTGCACCCTCTCCCTCATGCTTCTTTCTCCCTCCACTTCACTCTCGTCAGTATTCTCATCCTTCTCCTACCCACTTTCTAACACCCCCTATAACCTGGAACTCTTTCTCATAACTTTCCTACTATGTAAGCCCTGCAAACAATGGCAGTAAAATGCCTTGCTTAAGGGCTATTTCACGGATAGCATCAAATTCACATGCTTTGTGAGGATCCAGTTTAGAGAGGAAACTATGGAAAGAGTGAGTGGGTTGTAATTAAGACAATTTATTTTGCATTTCTCTTAAGTTGGGATTTCTAGGGATTCGTTCAATGTGTTGTTGTGTTCCATTTTTTATCATTCCAAGCGCACCTATGACCGGTACTATCCAATTTCTACACTTTTCTGTTTTGATTCTCATGCGTTTATACTTCTGTTATCATCATTATTTTTTCCTTTGATTTCTGTTGTATACACATTTCCTTTCGGATCCCAACCAGAGACCTAAGTTTAGAAAAGGCTTCATGACATTTTCCGCTGATTATGTTTTGTCAAAAAACTAAGAACACAGACATTATTATTATGTAATTTTTCATTATAATTCGATTTCTGCTATGGTCGCACTATCTACCAAGTCTATAGGAAGACCTAAGGCAGGTCGTGGTGTGTTGTTATGACTCCATTTCATGTTTTTTCTATCTCCCCTAACATCCCTAGCGTTACATAGACAAAGTTTTCCTTACTGTGTGGGCTGTACTTAACAAGACAATTTTTTGTATATCTCTTAAGCTGGGGTTTCCAGGGATTCTTTCAATGTATTGTTTTGTTCCATTTTTTATCATTCCAAGTGCACCTACTTTCACTGGCACGATTCTTATTTTCAATTTCCACATTTTTTCTATTTCCATTTCCAAGTCTTTATATTTTGACAGTTTTTCGAATTCCTTGGTTGCTATGTTACAATCCACTGAACAAGCCATATCAATTAATAAACAAGTTTTTTTCTTTTTGGTTTTTAACAATAATGTCCGGCTTATTTGTTTCAGTTTTTCTGTCTGTGTAGAAATAGAATGGTGGCATCTTCTAATTCTGTAACCGGTGCAGGGTGAAGTTCATACCAGTGTTTGTTTACATATTTTCCATAGTGTTTGCACATTGTCTAGTGTAAATATTGCCCCATTCTATCGTAATGATTTTTATACTCATTTGGGGCAAGTACAGAACAGCCTGAGATTAGATGGTCTATTGTTTCTTGGTATTTATCACAGAACCTACACTCTGAATCCGCATTATTATGTATAATATTTACCTGAGAGTTCTTAGTGAAAAGACTTTGGTATTGCGCTGCAAGAATAAAGCCTTCAGTTTCAGACTTTAATCATCATTTTAATCATTGACGTAACCATCAATGAGTATTAACTTTATCAACATTGGATTTATTGGCACGTTCTGGATATTGGCCATGCAGAGGTTTGTCTTGCCAGCGTTGTTTCATCTGTTCAAGAGCCTTATCTTTGTCTTTCTTTTTCATATTTTTTGCTGCAGTATTTGGTTCCTGACTTCTGTTTTGCTTTTCTACAGAATCTACTAAATGTAAATCTTGTTTGTATTTACTGCCTTCTTTCATTATTGAATATTATTATTATTATTATTATTATTATTATTATTATTATTATGTTGTCAGATTTAGAATTTTACTGAAACCATCGACGGACGCTCGTCTGAAATACATAAAAAAATGTTTACGATTAATATTCTGCATCGTCATTTACTGTCAGCTAATGGCGCCTGAATGCATTTAAAGTTAAAAGCTTACTCACCTGTCTTCGGTATTTCGGAAGCGATTCAAAAAAGGAAGATCAATTTTCAACGTCTCCGAGCGCAGCTGACTCAGCCCGGCACCAACCAGGGCTCTGCAAAAAATCCAAAATTAATATCAGAATTAACGTCAACATTTAATGGCCGTGGAAGCGATGCTCATTCAAAGAAAATGCATAAATACGACAACCGCTGCTAGATTCTTCTTTTTCTATATGCCATGTCTCTTGGCGAAAGAAAGAAAACTAATATTCTTCTTCTATGTGCCTTGTCCTTTCAGGACGTAAGCGATCATTGCTTTTTACATCTTTCTATCCCTGGTGGCTCTTAGCACGCTTTCTCCTGTTACACCACGAAAACCCCGTTCTGTCATCCACCTGCTCAAGCCCTTCAAATATGTTATCCGCTGCTTTCCCTTGTCTCTTTTTCCCTCTATCTGGCCTGTTAGTATCAGGTTTTCAAAGCCCTCCTTCCTCGTTGCATGTCATAGAAACTTCAGCTGTCTCTTCCTGATGCTCAGTATTAATTTCCTTTTTGTTTCCATCCTTTCTAAAACCTCATCATTGTTCACGTGCTCGGTCCATGATATCCGCAGGATTCATTTGTAGAACCACATTTCAGTTGCTTCAAGTTTTTCCTTCAGCTTCGATGATATTGTCCAGCATTCACCGCCATATTGAAGAACTTACATTATATAGCAATCTAGTACTCTTTTTTTTTTCTAGCGAGATTTTCTTGTCTTTTAATACTCTACTTCTTTTTAATACTCTTCTGTCTTTTTAATACTCTTCTGTCTTTTTAATACTCTTCTGTCTTTTTAATACTCTACTTCTTTTTAATACTCTTCTGTCTTTTTAATACTCTTCTGTCTTTTTAATACTCTTTTGTCTTCTTAATACTCTTCTGTCTTTTTAATACTCTACTTCTTTTTAATACTCTTCTGTCTTCTTAATACTCTTCTATCTTTTTAATACTCTTTTGTCTTCTTAATACTCTTCTGTCTTCTTAATACTCTTCTGTCTTTTTAATACTCTACTTCTTTTTAATACTCTTCTGTCTTTTTAATACACTTCTGTCTTTTTAATACTCTACTTCTTTTTAATACTCTTCTGTCTTTTTAATACTCTTCTGTCTTTTTAATACTCTACTTCTTTTTAATACTCTTCTGTCTTTTTAATACTCTTCTGTCTTCTTAATACTCTTCTGTCTTTTTAATACTCTACTTCTTTTTAATACTCTTCTGTCTTTTTAATACTCTTCTATCTTTTTAATACTCTTTTGTCTTCTTAATACACTTCTGTCTTCTTAATACTCTTCTGTCTTTTTAATACTCTACTTCTTTTTAATACTCTTCTGTCTTCTTAATACTCTTCTATCTTTTTAATACTCTTTTGTCTTCTTAATACTCTTCTGTCTTCTTAATACTCTTCTGTCTTCTTAATACTCTACTTCTTTTTAATACTCTTCTGTCTTCTTAATACTCTTCTATCTTTTTAATACTCTTTTGTCTTCTTAATACTCTTCTGTCTTCTTAATACTCTTCTGTCTTTTTAATACTCTACTTCTTTTTAATACTCTTCTGTCTTTTTAATACTCTTCTATCTTTTTAATACTCTTTTGTCTTCTTAATACTCTTCTGTCTTTTTAATACTCTTCTGTCTTCTTAATACTCTTCTGTCTTTTTAATACTCTACTTCTTTTTAATACTCTTCTGTCTTTTTAATACTCTTCTATCTTTTTAATACTCTTCTGTCTTTTTAATACACTTCTGTCTTCTTAATACTCTACTTCTTTTTAATACTCTTCTGTCTTCTTAATACTCTACTTCTTTTTAATACTCTTCTGTCTTCTTAATACTCTACTTCTTTTTAATACTCTTCTGTCTTTTTAATACTCTTCTGTCTTCTTAATACTCTACTTCTTTTTAATACTCTTCTGTCTTCTTAATACTCTTCTATCTTTTTAATACTCTTTTGTCTTCTTAATACTCTTCTGTCTTCTTAATACTCTTCTGTCTTTTTAATACTCTACTTCTTTTTAATACTCTTCTGCCTTCTTAATACTCTTCTGTCTTCTTAATACTCTTAGCTTTTTGAATGCGTTCTTCGCCATGCTAATTCGACTTTGGATCTCTGTGTCACACTTTCCATCTCCTGTTAGAACACTTCCCAGGTTTTTACATTTTTGTACCTGCTTGATTTTAGTATCCCCCACCTGTCAAGGATTTATATGCCATCTCAAAATAAATGTTATCCTCTACTTTTGAACCCGCCTGAATATGTATTGCTGATTATTACTTTTTTTTAAACTTTTTCCATAGTTACCAGGTTTTTCTTAATATTTATTTGTTCTAATACAACTAACAGTGCTGATTGCAGGCACGGAAAGAGAACTACAAGACCTCCTACAGAAGGTAGCTGAGGAGAGTGACAAAAACTACAAATAAACTGCAAGAAAACTGAATGCATGGTCATCAGAAAAACAGCAACCCAAAATGCCAAATACAAGTGGGGGATACTAGAATCAAGCAGGTACAAAAATTTAAATACCTGGGAAGTGTTCTAACAGGAGATGGAAAGTGCAACACAGAGATCCGATGGCGAATTGGCATGACGAAGGACGAGTTCCAGAAGCTGAGTCAAGTACTAAGACAGGAAAATTTCACTAGAAACAAAGAAGAGAGCGCTAGATTGCTATGTGATGTCAGTTCTTCAATACGGCAGTGAATGCTGGACAATATCATCGAAGACGAAGAAAACCTTGAAGCAGCGGAAATGTGGTTCTACAGAAGGATGCTGTGGATATCGTGGACCGAGCATGTGAGCAATGATGAGGTTTTGGAAAGAATGGCAACGAAAAGAAAATTAATAGTGAGCATCAGGAAGAGACAACTGAAGTTCCTGGGACATGCAATGAGGAACGAGGGCTTGGAGAACCTGATACTGTTAGGCCAGAAAGAAGGGAAAAGAGACAGAGGAAGGCAGCGGGTAACATATTTGAAGGGCCTGAGCATGTGGATGACGGAACGGGGCTTCGTGGTGTAAAAGGAAAAAGCGTGCTAAGAGCTACCAGGGATAGGGAGACGTAGAAAGCCACGATCGCCTACGTTCTGAAAGAACAGGGCACATAGAAGAAGAAGAAGAAGAAGAAGAAGAAGAAGAAGAAGAAAATCGTTTGTTTTATTTTGACTTTCTTTTTTTGCTTACCTAAATACCTGCATTTATCAATTTTGCATTTTTTACTCTCGTTTATTTTTAGCAATTGATAAAGCGTTAGTGCTGTCAAAAAGCGGTAAAAATGGTTTTATTGAATGTTAAATAATGACTTCATAATCTCCAAGTATTTTAAGCATAAAACTCAATTAATATTTTCATTTTTTTTTCTATCTGCTATTTTCTTCTAAAATTAACAAACTTTTTGATATTTGTGTTTGTTTATTTATATACGACTATTTCTTAAATTTTCTTGCTTTCTAGTGTTTTTGTTTACCAAACGTTTTATATATTTCAAAAATATTTATATTTTAAAAAAAACTTTTAAAACACGCGATATATATATAATGCTTGTATGAGTACATTTTATTTTCCAAAGGTTGTCATAACCGTGACAGATAGTGGAGAGAAGCTTCCACTGTCTATAAAACGGTTTTGCTTCATGTTTTCGGGGTACTGGTATTGACTATTTCTTCTTTTATGTGTCGTGTCCCTTCCGGACGTAAGCGATCATGGCCTTTTACAACCTCCTGTCATTTATTTCTCTTAATATTTTTTGTCCTGTTATTTCTTCCAAATACGGCTCTGCAATCCATTTCGTTAAGCCCGTCAAGTAGGTCACGCGCTATTTCTCTTTCCCTCTATCCGTCCTCTGAGTATCAGATTCTCGAAGCCCTTCTTCCTCATTACGTGTTCTGGAATCTTCAACTGTCACTTTCTGATGTTAAGTATAATTTTTTATCGTTTGCATTCTCTCTAAAATCTCGTCGTTGCTCACATCTTCGGACCATAGTATGCTCAACATCCTTCTGTAGAGTAACATTTCTGTTGCTTCGAGTCTTTCCTTCAGCTTTGAGGGGATCATCCCGCATTCACTGCCATATAGAAGTACAGATATCACATAATAGTCCAGTACTCTTTTCTTTGTTTCCATCGAAATGTTTCTTTCTCTTAATATTATAGTAAGCTTTTGGAATGCGTTCTTGTCCATCTCAATACGTCTTCGGATTTCTGTGTCACACTTTCCGTCCTCTGTCAGAACACTTCCAAGGTATTTGAATTTCTGCATCTGCTTGATTAGTAGCACGCTTATATTCATATAGACGAGTCATCAGGTTCTATTTTGCTTTTGCTATGGGTATTTGGCCCTGCCAATACGTCTTCGGATTTCAGTGTCACATTTTCCGTCCTCTGTCAGAACACTTCCCAGGTATTTAAATTTTTGCACCTGCTTAAATAGTAGCACGCTTAAATTCATGTAGTCGTGTCACCAGGCTATATTTTGCATTTGGAATGGTCTTTGGCCATGCCAATACGTCTTCGGATTTCAGGGTCGCACTTTCCGTCCTCTCTCAGAACACTTCGCAGGTATTTTAATGTCTGTACCTGCTTGATTAGTAGCACGTTTAAATTCATATAGTCGAGTCACCAGGCTCTATTTTGCTTTTGGAATGGGTATTTGGCCCTGCCAATACGTCTTCGGATTTCAGTGTCACATTTTCCGTTCTCTGTCAGAACACTTCTCATGCATTTAAATTTCTGCACCTGCTTGATAGTAGCACGCTTAAATTCATGTAGTCAAGTCACCAGGCTCTATTTTGCTTTTGGAATGGGTCTTTGGCCCTGCCAATACGTCTTCGGATTTCAGTGTCACACTTTCCGTTCTCTGTCAGAACACTTCCCAGGTATTTAAATTACTATACTTGCTTGATTTTAGAATCTCTGACCTATAATTGGTATTTTGTGCTCCTAAATACCTTAATGTATAACTATGGTATACCCATCCTCTGGAGGCCAGCAGTAGCAAAACTCATGGGGCACAGAATTTCGTTTTTCTTTGTTAAAGTGTTCACCACCGTCACAGGATCTCAATCCCATAGAGCGCTACTGTGATGTGATGATGTAGTAAGATGCAATGGAAAGGGTGATTCGAAACCTGGATTGGCAGTCAATCGGACTAGAAAAACTAGTCATCAGAATATCATGGATCTGAAATTTTGAAGGATTGCCTAAATCCATGCCAAGATGAAATGAAGCGGACCTAAAGGGAATAAAAAGTTTATTTTTGTTTATCATTGAACCAGAAGCAACCAGAAATAAACCCACTAAGATACAAGGGGTTACCGAACGTGATAGAATATGAGAAAAAGTAAAACATTATTTAAGAGATAGAACAATGAAAGAACAGAATTTAAAAAGACAGAATTTTTTTTTTTGTTTTTTAATCGTATCACCCCGAGCAAGGCGGTAATGCCACTTATGTGCAGGGGGCTACGTAATAGTGAAAAGATCGGAAAAGAGAAAGCCGGAAACCATATCCTAAACAGGGAACAAGGGATGAGCATCTTAACCTGTTCAATAGACATGGGTGGAGTGTGAACCGGGCGATAGATAGATCTATCTACTCCAATTGAAAACAAAACAAGAAAACAAAGTGAGAAGATTGGAAAAGAGAAAGCCGGAAACTACATCCTAAACAGGGAACAAGGGATGAGCCTCTTAACCAGTTCAATAGACATGGGTGGAGTGTGAACTGGGCGATAGATCAATGGATGACATAAGTATAAATATTTATACCCAGTAGAGACACAAGGTAAATAATAACAAAACATAAAACATACCCCAGGTGTATCATCGGTCCTTCCGGCCCAACAGGCATCCCACCACCAACAGCTAAGGTGCAAGATATAAATTTCACCAGCATGGTTTTCACGTTAAACACATGACGCACGAGAGTTCCGTTTAAGAAACCAGTGACTTCCGGTATTCCTGAACCACCGGCGCTAGAACGAAGAAACTAAGATAAAAATTTATTTTTGTTAAGGATCACAAAATATATGCCGGTAGGCGTTGTTAAATAAAGGCATCAGTTTACTTTTCATCACTCATTATATATTCAGAGGCACAGTAAATGTTGAAAGCATTTCTAGACATTCATTGGACATTATTTTACTTTAATGATACAATGCAGTTATTTATTGAACAAATATACCCAATATTTCATTCATTCCAGTTATTAAAGATATACAGAAATACCCTACACTACGTCATTAATTAGTACCAAAGCTGTGATGTAGACAGGCTTTGACCTAAATTGAACGTAACATATCTATCTCTATCTATATATATATACACATGCAGCGTGACTCTTCAGAAATGAATTGAGTTCTTTCGGTGACTGGCGTGTGTATACACTGCTTATATACAACACGTTAAAATTTCCCTTCTCTGACTCCATGCGCCTATGGCTTAGGGAGTAGCGACGGTTTGGCTGTATCACAACTCATCAGTGTGGCTAAACACATTCAGTTGCTTCTGGCCGAGATTGAAACTCGACGGATATGGTGTCAGTCGGAGTCGCTACCCCCTAAGCCATAGGCGCATGGAATCAGAGAAAGGAAATTTTAACGTGTTGTATAAAAGCAGTGTATACACACGCCAGTCACCGAAAGAACTCAGTTCAATTCTAAAGAGTAACGCATATATCGCAGAAGTGAAAACTGTTTTTAAAATTTTCTTCTCCAGAGAGCTCAATCGTAATGAGAGCATAATATATTCGTCATCCGCATACAAGCCTGTTTCGCTGTATCACAGCTCATCAGTGTGGCTAGACACATCCACTTGCTTCTGGCTGGGATCGAAACTCGACCGATTTGGTGTCAGTCGGAGTCGCGACTCTCTAAAGTCATAAGCGCATGAAATCAGAGAAGGGACATTTTAACGTGTTGTATAAAAGCAGTGTATAAACACGCCAGTCACCGAAAGAACTCAATTCATTGCTGAAGAGTATATATATATATATATATGCACATGCATTAAAATATTATCTAAGTGTTAATGAAACAGTGATCAATGTTGTATGGGGCCTTTCACTTTAATATGACTGACACAAGGCTAGTTTTAAAATAAAATAGAATACCAGTGTCTTTGGTTTTGTCAAAATGCCATAAGTGCCCTTTGCTAGTTTAAGTTCGCCTTTAGTGATAAAAGAATTTCCCAGATATCACGTGTTGATGACGTCATAGGAAGCTAAAAATAGAAACAGGAAGTTAACGCGCATCTGCGCTAAGTTTTAATTTTTCGAAGGCATGTAGGTCGAAGAAAAATTTATTTTTAATCTGCAAGCAGGCTCATGCTATTGGAAAAATCAATCAAAAACAGGTATATAATATAATATCATATGATAATTCTGCTTGTTCCTTCCTTAGTTAGTTACTTAGTTCGTCCGTCCGTTACGCCACTGAAGAAAGATAACACACTTACTCTCTACACGAGCTTTTCCTTTCCCTCTATGTTTTTATAAACTCTACTCTCCTCAGCCTTTCTCTCACCTTTACCAAACGGAAGGGTAGTAAAGAGTGAGAGAGCAGGAGGAGAGAGCCTATAGCATTACCGTAGCAGTAGCAGCTTAAGCTGATGGTTGTAGCAGTAATTGTGTGTCGGTATATGTGTGTACTGTACAATATAGTAAAAATAGGTAGGTTTGTTGTCGTATCCCGCGACCTAATAACGAAATTTCTGGCCTCTACACCCTTGGCCATTACTCAGGTGGTCTTTTCTGATTACAATGGACACAGGAGCCATGATTTTTCAGTAATAAAAAAAAACATTTTCTCTTTCAAAATCTCTCACAAAATAGCGTACAGTATTTTGGTTATGGTCTGTGCATACGCCGCTTTATATAATATAAGATTACAGTCAAATAGCTTTTATGGACATTACTTTTATAGATATTTTAATAAAATTACACTCTGTGTTATCGTTATTTTATTATCCAATGCCTTTATGTCTGAAGACGTTACTATCATTTGTAGTATGACAAAGTAAAATTATCCTTCCGTAGAAATTCCACGGGTTCCGCTCGTATTTATAACTATAATAATATATACTGAAAGAGATAATAGATAAGAGTCGTCATTGAAACTGCTACTTTTAGTGTTAAAATTTAGCTTGTTCGATAACCAGCATCTGCGGTGAGTTGCTTTTTCTGCGCAGACTCGCGTACTACGAAAATTTACTACGTTGTTTTTATCTATTTTTTTTTTGCTGTTTTTTTTTTGTTTTTTGTGAATGAATCATGTGAATGAATGATTCTGAAGAAGTGATGCCTTCTTAAAAGTCCTTTGTATAAGTCGTATTCTATGCAGTATAGTATTTGAAGTCTAATGTGCCGTTTATCTTTTGGTGTAGTTGGTTTGGTAAGTTTATTTTGTTTGGTGGGGTGTCGTCTATTACTAGGGTGTTGCTGTCTGGTGAGTTGGCTGGGGTCTCTGGTCCGGAGGGGCTTGGAGCTGCCGTTGTTATGCTATGCTCGTCGTCTGATTCTATCTCGAAATCTTGGAACCACTTGTTGCTATCCGGCCATATCCAATGGCAGTCCTCTATTAGACAATTGTGTGTCTTGCATGCCTGGCGTTGCTGGTCTGGATCAATACGACACCCCGAGGAGTCAGAAGATACGTATTCGGCTAGTAGATCTTCGGCGAGCCACTTTCTTGCGTCGAGTCTTTGTTTTGTTTTGTTTTTTGTTTGTTTTTTTTTTTTTGTTTTTTGAGAGAGAGAGGGGTTCAGATGGGAGCCATGAGACGAAACAACTAAAATGTAACTTCTACTTAAACTTCAAATCGCCCCGGAGATAAGGTCAGGTCGCACCTTGTTCTCTTTCTCCTTATCTCTTTCAACAATTACTACTACGAACATTTTCTACAATTCTTGATACCCATAACTTTATCATCGAACACGAACACAACCCTTAACTTCTCAATAACGTTTCTAATTGCACATTAACTTCTACAACTTGTGTTATTCTTTCCTTTTAATAAATCTCTATCTATAATGAAAAATGTATGTTTTATTCTTACACTATTCCACGCATTCCAACCTGCTACCAACAAACCTTCTGATGAAAACCTTCTGAAAATAACATGATAATAATTCTGAATAAAACTTGTAAACTGTAGGGAATTCGGTTATGTATGACACAAGGCCGGATTAAAGAAACATTAACCAGCTCCCTATGTCTTTAAAGCAACAGACATGCTGCAAATGGATCTTCCGCTAGGAATCACCAAACGAATTCGAAATACAACTATCACAAAACAACAAACTACATTCAGCAAAAGAAACATTCAGACACATTGACAACGACGTTAAGAAATAATCTATTTAATGTTCTCGAATTATGCGCAAACATAATAATCTACCACCGGGGCCGAGCAAATTAAAGAACTGTTCCAACATGGACCATTTCCACATGCTCACCTGGCACAAATAACCAGTAGTGCTCTATGGGATTGAAATCCTGTGATGGTGGTGACCACTTTAACACAGAAAACTAATTTCTTTGTCCCATGAAGCACTATTTTCTGCTGGCCTCCAGAGAATGGGTTGGTTGGTTGTTTTTGATGGCATATCAACCTCGGCGGGTCATTTATTGCCAACTAAATTTTTATTTAGAATAAAACTATTTCTTAATCACAGAGTTGAACTTTATGATCACTCCGTCGTATATCAAACGTGTTGTCAGATTAGAGATAAGATAAAAGTGTATCATGATCAAAAGTGACAAAATTTTGCAATTGTTTTTTTTGGGGTGGGTAAGGGGAGAAAATTCTGACCTTTTAATTTGCACATAGAAATTACCACCCAAAAAAACTTCAAATACACAAAAAAAAATTAAATTATTTTAAAAATATAAAGGCCAAACGATTTGTATTAAACTTTTCAATTTTTGATAGGCAATATAATATTCAATTATTAAATTAAAAATCTAACCGCAACAAATCTTTGAAGTATCTTTAAAATATTTTTGAATCTTTATAAATTATTTTAATAAAAAATTAAAAATGAAAACAATTCTTTTAAAAAATTTTATTGATCGAAAGAAAAATTCTTCAGACTGTAAGGTCCTTCACATATATTATTTATTAAAGCCATTTGAAGTTTAACAAATTAAATCATATAAGAGTTTGATTGCATTTTTTATTTTACTATTCGGAGCAAATTTTCGGAAACAGAGGCCAAATTAAAAAAACAAAATAGAAGATATATATTTCCCAAAGAATCTTGCTTTTAACTAATAAAACCATTTACTGCAACAAAGTTAAATTTATTAAAATTTTATGGATTTACGTGGAGGAGAATAACAGATGTAAAAAAATATTTTTGTACCAAGATTTTTAAAAAATAATAATTTCAAAAACAATTTCATTCATTTGTGCTTGCGTACTGAAAGTTTCATTAAAATCCAACAATTATTTGATTTTTGCGAGAATTTCCAAATTAATGTGTTTGCCACCGGAAAAATGTGTAATATTACGTTTCCAGTTGTAAGCTTTCATAACGATTTGGTTACCCGTTAATGAAAATCAAAACAAGATTTTCTGCCAAAATTTCGAAAATGTTAGAAGGGAATGAAAAAAAAGTTTTTTAAAATAATTAAAAATTACTTTTATCTTTCCTTTTAATAATAATATAAAGAGTTTGATGGAAAAAGTTCGTTTTCATTAAGTTTGGGGCTTTTTTTATTCATACTATGATGTTTTTTTGTTTTTGTTTTGGTTTTTTGTTGTTTTTTGTTTTTTTGACGATTTAGTGAAGGTACCTATATAAGTTTATAATAAAAGCATACTGCAGCACAAGAGCCGTTGTGTTTCAATACTGTAGTGGACTGGACAAACTGGGTTCTAATATGTAGTAGACTGACCGTCGGGGTAGTGATCTCAACAGTGAAGAAAAGGTTGGTTGCCCAAACCACCACAATTATAAATAAAATAACTCAAAGCACAATGTAACGAATATAACAACATTGTATTAAGTAAGATTACAGAACTGAATAATTCGTGAATGTAAGATGTCGTGAAAAGAGTTCTCTCATAGATATTAAAGATATTGTCTCAATATTCATGTTAGAAAAGTTCCTGAAAAGGAAATAATATATTTGTACTGAATAGTAGTGAATATCATTATATACGTATTGAAATGTTCTTATAAAATAGAGAGAAGCATTTTATGTGGCTAATTGCTGAATGCAATTAGCACAGTGTGTGAGTTGGAAGAGACGAAAGGCATTCGGTCTTACGCTCCGAAAAAACATCCTCCAACTTGCTAAACACGTGTGGAAATCAGTTTATATATTTTTTAATAAACGCGGGAAAAAAGTAAGCTTCACGTGCGGTCCTTACGTACGAGTGTGTGGGTATATGCGTGTGAACGTGTGTGCATGGCGATATGTATGTACGTGCATGTAGAAGTGATTCTACAGTACTGTTTTATCATTTTATGTCAGGCAGTAACAAAACACAACGGCTTTCATGTTGCAGTAAACTACGTTTTTATTATAAACTTATAATAAAAATATTACCATATATAATGCTCTACTAATTATCGAGCTCACTTAATAAAGTAAATCACTACAAACAGTGGACTGCTAACCCATTAGTTTTGATTACTAAGATATTTTGAACGCTCTAGGTTCTCTTGGCGTGTTTTGTTTTTTTTTAAGCGCCGCTTAGATGTGGAGCAAGGCCGAAACTATAGGA